>CM031709.1:11810442-11897200 GCA_018466805.1 Hippocampus abdominalis
TAAGGCAATCGGGTTACGCAGTTGGACGCGGAAATAGAGCAGCGGCAAGAGAGTTCAACGTTAACGAGTCAATGTTATAACTTGCTGTTGGTTAAATGAACTGTGTCGCTGCTTTATTAAATATGTTTTACTGACATCTGTTCGTTCTGTTGGCGTTTCCTTGAGCGTAGCTCCATCTAGTGGATGCATTGTAGATTGCGTCTTATAATGCAATATATGAAAAAAATTACAAAATAGGCCATTCATTGAAGGAGCGCGTCATAATCCAGTGCACCTTTTAGTGTAAAAATACGGTAGTTTGATATGCGTCGATTGTCACCATCGAAAAAATAACGACACATTTAACTCCAAAATTCAACCTAGAAAGTTGACCATACGCAGTGTACGACGCCACCATCCTAATGAAGTAGTTTACTAAACCACTGATCCATGTGGACATCAAAAACAGTGTTGCTATCCCACCTCTGGCCATGCCCAGCCATTGTGCCCCACTATCACTCTTTATGGCCAGTAAACCCCGCTTATTAAACAAGGTGCCGGCGTGGCTAAGAGCGGAAAATGAGCTCTAATGGCGACACAGCCGGCTGTTCCTGCTGCCACAATATCATTTTGCACTTATGGGAGACGCTACATTAGCACCCTAATTTGAGCGTCCTTGCTTTGCCGCCTACTGCAAATATTTCCACCCGTCCAACATTGTCTTCAGGTTAGTGATGAAACGCTGCGCTGGGAGCATGTTGAAGACGCAGGGTAACCGCTTGACATGAGGTAAATGGACTCATTCAAAATGACGCTTGGTCATACCAACCATCCTGTTAACCTTGAACACTAGAAGGACACCATCCATCCGGTGGAAACGTCTCATCAGGGTCAGTCGAAACTTTATGACGGCATGTTGAGTCATTACATCCTCACTAGAGCGCTCAGAACTTTACAATCAGCCTGTTTGTTCTCGTTAATGATCTGCAGATTCAATCATTTTGGTCATGTTTTATTCTAATCCCTGCAGACAATGGCAATATGGTTTAGTTTTAGTCTTTTCCTGCTTTTATGGTGCTTTGGCCATGTACTGCTGTAAAAAAAAAAAAAAGAATTGTACCAGAGGTGCTCTTAATTCGAAAACACTGGAGTAATTCCCCTTGAACATAACAAATTGAAGGCACCTTTTTACGGCAATTATTATCAGCAACCTATTAAAGAGCCCGTAAAGTGAATACAGAGATTTGCTTCTACATACATTATACATGTTTGAAGACAATTGCTGAAAAACTGAAAACAATATACAATGTGGAATTGTGGAGGTAAAGTGTTCAACTTTTTTTGACCCTTTCCCGTCAGCACAATTGCAAGGTAGTTTACCGGTAGTTTCAATAATTTCCAAAGTGAAGATCAGCACAGATAGATTTTTGGCTCCCGACTTGATTTCCTACCCGAGTGGCTAAGTCAATTCTTTCTTTGCAATGAGTCTACTTGACCAAGATCGATGCTTCCAATAAGCTCTTCTGTGGCCTTTGCCTATTTTATCGTTTCAACTTGTCTCATCTCCAATTCCTTATTTTTTTTTCTCCTTCACTTACTGTGCTTTGAGCAATTCCCAATCTGCTTCACTTATAAATTCAGAATATCCACATTTCTCCATGCACTTAATATCCTTCTTGCTATTGTATTGAGGGCATCCGATGACTTATTCATTCATTTAGCTGTTTTTTTATTTTTTATTAGCCTGTACATAATTCATTCAGAGGGTTTCAAGACTGCTTAGTTACTCTTCTTTAGCTCATTTTGTATGAATACGAACACAGTTCACGCTATTGCTCCAACCTGTAAACATGCACCATTTGTATGTCCGTAACATTGTGTTTTGTCTGCTGAAATACAGTCAAACCTCGGTTTTCATCCATAATCCGTTCCAGAAGGCTGTTCGAAAACCGAAATTCTTCGAAAACCGAAACCACGCTCTTTTTAAAATAAAAATGTTGACTGAACACATCTGCTCACAATGAAAAGCAACACGTGGAAGCATCACTTCCTCGTCTACCCAAGGAAGCGTCACTTCCTCGTGTAAGGAAGGCGAGAGGAGTCAAATGGTGCATTCAAGTGCGCTCAGTTTGTTCGAGAACCGAAATTTGTCGTCATCCGAGGCATAAAAAACTCGAACTTTTTGGTTGAAAACCGAATTGGTTGAGAACCGAGACGTTCGAAAACCGAGGTTTGACTGTATAATGAAAATGAATCAATTCAGTTCGGCAAAGTGACCGCTTTCATCTCTCGGGTTTATTTTACAGGTAAACTTGCAAGTAAACTTCTCGCTGCATGCGGCAGCTTTCTAAAGGGCCCACCCTTCGAAGGTGATAAACACTCGTAACGCACCACTGTGAATTTCTAATGGCTCCCCGCCGCTTCGCTTTATTCCACTGCTCGAGGGCAACCAAAGTTAGGCTGCAGTATTCTCGCTTCGCCCCGGCGTCCTTTTGAAGCCGCCGTTGTTTCCCCACCCAAACTTCACAACGCTTCTCTGATGCTTTCATGCGATGTGATCCTTTATATTGCGCTGGGTAAATACACGGGCGAGGTCTTTCTTCTCTTCCCTAATGCCTTCGGGCAGGCAGACAAACTTGGACTGAATCAGACAGCAAAGTCTCGCATTGCTTTTCCAGTACGCCAAAGAAAAAGTGCTGACAGAAGCGGCGCTTGCTGGCAGATCTTCAGGGAGGAGAAAGGGCTCGTTTGTAGGGAGGAGAAAGGGCCTCATTTGTAATTGCCTCTGCACAACGCTCCTCTGGCCTTTGGAAACGCAGACTCCAACTGCTAAGTAGAGGTGATCGGTGCGATTTGGGTCTTTGATGAGGAAAGTGAGTGGAGCGCATGCACTTCTGGACGACCGTGAAGAGGACATCTGGACAGTAGCATTTTAGCAGAATACTACCTAAGATGGGATACATTAAAAAAAAATATATCTATATCTATATATATATAGATATATAGATATCTATATCTATATATAGATATAGATATATTTTTTTTTGCTGAAAAGCTTTGGGTCACGGATGATTTCTTGTCAATATTTATTTACAGCAGACGGCCCGGTGGTCGAGTGGTTACCGCGTCGACCTCACGGTGCAGAGGTTCAATTCCAGCTCCCTGCGTGGAGTTTGCATGTTCTTCTCGGGCCTGCGTGGGTTTTCTCCAGGTACTCTGGTTTCCTCCCACATTCTCAAAACATGCATGGCAGGCTGATTGAACACTCCAAATTGTCCCTTGGTGTGATTGTGAGTGTAGATGGCTGTTCGTCTCTGTGTACCCTGCGATTGGCTGCTAACCAGTTCAGGGTGTCCCCCACCTACTGCCCGAAGACGGCTGGGATAGGTCCAGCACCCCCCACGACCCTTGTGAGGATAAGCGGATCAGAAAATGGATGGATGGATCTATTTACATTTATTGAGTGTGTTAGACTGCTTAGATTAGAGACCACCACATTAGGCAAGCCTCCACAATTTAATGAAATCTGAGGCCCTTTACACTATGACCGTTTATAAATGCAATCGTAGCTTGAGATTCCGTGACTCATTTGCCAACATTGCAATGAATAAAAATGCCTTTAATCTTACGGGCATTAATGACTGGCCTGGCGCTGACATATGGAAAAGGTTCGTTGAAGCGAGAGACAGTGGGGAAGTTCGGGTCATCTGCGGACTGGAGATGGAAAACTGTTGGTCTTGGCAAGTAGGTCGCTGTATGATGGTCATTCCGTCAGCTATATCTATCTTATGCCAAGAGAGTTGGGTTCCATCTGCCAGATTGATGTAAAAGACGAAGGGCTCAAGGACGCATCCTTGTGTGACTTCTCGGCTCGGACATTAGCCTACCAGCCACAACATGAGCAGCCTTGTGTTGCACTTTTCCCAGAGAAATTGGGCGGCAGAGATCGTATTGCGTGCGTCTGCTTCGACGATGAAAGAAGAACAAGCTTTGTGGTCGATCAACAACTGCTTTATTGCGAAAGCGGACCGACATGACAAGTGGATAAAATAGAAATGACATCATTGATGAGTCAAGTGGACTAGCATCTCCTTAGCATCGACTACTAAATGTCTGACGCCGTTCAACTGCAAGTTCTGGCAATGATAGCAACAGACGATGTTAACAAACCAGAAAATAAATACGTCTTTCAATTTCTCCAACTCCAGTGAGGCAGCCATCGCAGCGAGGCATTCATTTCCCGACTTTGAGGATGACCTTGAGCCTCTGTGTTTACCCCTGGTGTGGGAATACATTGAAAATAGCCTATGGATTAGCATTAAGCGGGCGTTTACATCATTATCGTAAACCAGCATCAAACTCCCCCAGGCTCCCTTTTGCAGCAATGAGAGAAGAGACGGAGAAACCGATCAGATTCATCGCAGGCTAACTTTATAATTACTTACTCCATTAGCCATTAGTGGGCCACACAAAGTGCACCGACTCGCGAAATTAGAAACTTTATCTGGATGCTCCCGAGCATTCAAAGAATGTAGCGTAACAAGCAGTTGTTGTGTGCGTATTTTGGGACACTGAGGAAACGTCAATATGAGAAATTATTCTCGTGTGGGTGTCACAGATTGTATTTGTCATCTTTGTGTTTTTATTGTTCAAATAGATAAAACGATGACAAATATTTGATCGGAATTATGCAAATTGTATTTCAATTTGAAGTCGAGACAAGGGATCAGCAAAAGTGAGTCGTCAAATAACGAAGAACTGTGTTGATTCTGTCGCCTGTGGAAGTTATTCAGGCCACCTCCACGAGAACTCCTCCAGGCAGAATTATTCTGATTATCACAACACCGGCGCTGAAAGAGGAGTTCAAAACCGTAACGTCACATTTCCAACCTCCTGAATTTTAATTAGCTCCAGTGCGAAATGAATGAGAAAAGTACATGAAAACACGACACATGCCTCCGATGTGTGTTGCATATTGATCTGCTGAGTGTCTAAAAATTAAAGTTCAATTAGATTAGCACTTGTAACGGCTGTCCCTCAAAGGGTGAAAGATGACAAGCATGCAAAGACTGCAGGAATGTATCGACAACGTTAAACTGTTTTCAAGGCAAACCACCCAAGCCATGGCTTAGCATTGACATGGGATGCCTCCATTGACCCACATTGGGTCCCTCATAGAGATTTTGACCTTTCCGCTTTGCAGACAGGATAATTGTGGTCTAATCTGACGTGTCAACGGAGCAGAGTGTGCAATTTTGACCTATTGTATCATATAAGACCCAGACAGACTAAATCCGTGATTTTGTAGCCCCCCCCCCTCCCCCTCCCAAAAAAAAGCTACATCCAACACTGTTTACGAATCAGACAAAGCTGAATGTTCAGAAATATTTTTACACCATCGTGCACATTTTTCATGGCCGAGTAGCTGCGCGCAAGCCTTGCATCATCAAGGGCAATGGCAAGCATTGAATGGAAGGGTTGAAAAGCATGCCCGCCATTGGAGCCTGTGGCGTTGGTCTTCTGTGGGCCGATGAATAACGGTTGGCAGTCTCGAGACTACGACTTGCCTGGCAACATTTCACTTTGACGCTAGCATCCATTTGTTTGTTTTAATTCAACTCTCTGTTGAACTGGTATTGTCAATTCGATTCCATCTGTAAATTCTCCATTATGTGGCTATCTGGTGGTGTAATGTTAGCATGCTGCTTTGTCCAGATAGTTTTCATTGTCTAATTATGGCTCATGTTAACGGGGGTACGTTCCTACGTCAGCCACGTTATGTCAGAGTTGCTCCGCAATTTTTTACGTAACATGTTATTCACTTTAATTACAGTATTTTCCGCACTATAAGGCACACTTAAAATCATTAAATTTTCTCAAAAGCCGACGGTGCACCTTATAATCCGATGCGCCTTATATATGGGTCAACATTCTGATTTCTTGGAAGTACAGTCAAACCTCGGTTTTCGAACGTATCGGTTCTCGACCAATTCGGTTCTCGACCAAAAATTTAGTTTTTTATGCCTCGGATGACGAACAAATTTCGGTTCTCGAACAAACTGAGCGCACTTGAATGCACCATTTGACTCCTCTCGCCTTCCTTACACGAGGAAGTGATGCTTCCTCGGGTATACGAGGAAGTGACACTTCCTCGTGTTGCTTTCCATTGTGAGCAGACATGTTCAGTCAACATTTTTATTTTAAAAAGAGCGTGGTTTCGGTTTTCGAACAATTTCGGTTTTTGAACAGCCTCCTGGAACGGATTATGGACGAAAACCGAGGTTTGACTCTAGTATTTTAAATGATCTGGAAATCGCTTTGTTACAGCTGCAGCGGTTGTGAAAGCGCAATATAAATAAAGCTGTATTGTATTGTATTCCTTTAGCATAGCTCCATCTAGTGGATGCAGAACAGAACCCCAGCCACTATTGTAGTTTCTATTCTATGCACCTTATAATGCGGTGCGCCCGACATATGAAAACAGTTTTAAAATAGGTCATTCATTGAAGGTGCACATTATACTCCGAAGCGCCTTATAGTGCGGAAAATGCGGTGCGGAAAAAATAAAAAAATCACAGGCAAATAGACCAAGTTTCTTAATATTCAGACTGTTTGGCTGGAGTGAGTGAACTAAAAGTGTTAAACTGCCTTGAAGTTTGGTGTCGGTAAGACAATGTCATCTACAATTATAATCTTTCAACATTTAGGGAACGGGTCAAGAAAGTCCATTTATTTCCATTGTGTGCCTTACAACTGATGGTGACTTTTCCTTCCCAAATGCAATTCTTAACTAGCTGTGTGTCGTTTTCTTCTCTCTGCTAGCAACTGCAGGACACGTTCCCATCCCTTTGCCTTCAGAGGTTTACTCCCAACAAAAGTCATCGTCGCACTAAAACACTTTTCTCACAGCCCTAATAGATTTTCCTCGGTGGTTTTGTGTTGTTTATCAGTTTCCAAAGGGACGTAATGCTGGCTCCGATGTTTCAGCTGTCCGCCTCGCCGTGCTCCGTGATGGGTCAATTATCCGGACCGTGTCCCAATTTCGCTGTCTTTTTGAAATGTTCGCCAGTTCCGATGCCCTGACAATGCAATGGGCGCAGTTCCTGACGAGCGCACTGGCTGACTGACTGAGCAAGTGACTGCTTTTAGTTTGATTATGGAGGAGTTTCTATAGAAGCAATCTTCGGACACCTCAGCGAATCTCAACGGCACACGCGGTGGAGACTTTTATAGAAGTTTTGACTTGAAAGAGTAAAAAAATGAGCAATTCAGGCTTGACGAGAACCATTTGCATGTACAACAACCAATTCCGTTTTTCCCACAGGCGAAAGCACCGAGAGTTCCAAAGTTGCCCGGCAAAGTGCAGAATCACAATTGTGGCCGAGTATGTTTTTGTCAGACCACTATTTTTCCAAATAATGTCATTCAGTCTGATCAGTAAACAAGCAGTGACACCTCCACAACGAACGTGTCACTGTATATTTACTTCTCTCATACATACAAATGAAAGAATAGGAATTCTCCCGGGCCGCTGCTCGTTCCAATATCTCACATTCACGCCCTTTATTTCATATCTCCCACAAGGCCGCAAAACCACATAACACCGTCACCTCGCTCACTTAATTTATACAGTGCCAGTCGGGGAACCCGAGATTGGATAAATCAGGTGCACGTACACAGACCACGCACGAGCATTTACATGCCGATGTGTCCATGGAGGACATCTGCCAGCAAGTGACTGACACAGTCTTGAAAACAAGTCGCATGTGTGTCATTTGCACGGCAGGAGATGGATGCGAGTCACAGATTGCACCTGTGTTTGGTCACGCAACCGTGAAGCATTTTGAAAGAGACTTTTGTATGATTTATAATGGCCGGGTTAAGCGTGGGATTGTGACTCGCCCTAGCTTTGAAAACCCCTGGTAATGATCAACGGATCCCTTTAGATGGCAGCGTTGCATCACTTTGGATTTAAGATCAGCACAGCTTTTGAGTAGATGACAAAGATTAGGCGAAATATCTCGGCTTGTCACGTTGATGGACGATGTCGGCCCATACATCTATCAGTTGTATAAACAGAGTGTGTGTCGCAATTGTGAGGAAAAGTTATTCGGTCTTGGCTTTGTTATTTTATAGTTTGAAGTCGTATTCCAACAGATATCCTCCTCACCGAGTCCAAAAACACATTATTTCAATTGTTCTTCATTCGTGCTGTGTTTTATACATTTCCAAATGTGTTTGCCACAGTTTGCTTCAGGCTTCCATTTTGGAGAGCTGACAAGGAATCAGTGTTCTCAGACTGTGGGCAGTTTTTCTGGAAAACGCCTCTGCTCCATAAATGCATGAAATCTTAAAACCAAGAAGAGTGTTTTGTTTGTGTCCAATTGAACACGATTGGTCATTATCAGTCACCTAGTTGATGAAAAAACATAACCCAGTAAAAATTTTAAGTACATGCTAAGTGTTTGTCAAGGACGTCCGAAACGACTGCTTCCTCCCTCTGAAACACATTTAGAGAGTTACCGGAGCATTTCGAGCTCAACGTTTCCAAGAGGGGAGAAAATAGGATGAGATTCTGGCGACTTGTAATTAAGAATATTTCATATTTTTTCAATATTTGCTTGACCATTTGGGATATGCTACAATAAAACATAGTCCTAAAGTGACCTTTTTTTTTATTGTGCAGCAGCTAGCCTAATGAAAGGCTTGAACCTCACATTTCTGTTACCATCACAAAGGAACCGCTCAACTTATTTGGTGGAAATGTCGAGAAACACGACAAACACAACATCACGTCTCCGCTCAAGTATAGCTAGCTAATTGGATAGACTGTGGCGTGCCGGCGCTAGTTCGAACAAAATCTCATCCATAGCAGGCGTTTTGAATTGAAAGAGACTAACAGTAACAGTTGCTGGTGTTCTTTCAAATGCATTATCAAACCAATGATAACAACAACAACAAAAATGGAGTGACCACAAGCGTTGTTTTTTGTTTTTGTTCGATCGACTGACCACGGACTCGACTCACTCTGCACTCGCAAAGGCCAAAAGCGAGAAGGCCAGGCACAACATTAATGCGTGTATGGCGACCCCAACTGGGTTAAAATAATACCCTGCACCTCATATGCATATACTGGTATTTCGGAAGAGTGTATGCAAATAATAGAATAAATATTTGGTTGCTGTTCGGCAACAGAAACTCAAGCGTCCATCTCGTAACACTCTTATTGGTCAATATGAAAATCGAAAAAAGAAAAGAAAATACAAATAAACCTACAACTGTGGCAATTGTAGAGTCTTGTGCTTTTCTATGTTTGTATTTAAAAACAGACAGCCTTCCTATTGTGTTTTCTGAAAATATTATTATTTTAATTTATGTCTGGGCGGCATAGTGGTCGACTGGTTCACACATCCACCTCACAGTACAGAGGTGAAGGGTTCAATTCCATCTGTGTGGAGTTTGCATGTTCTCTCGGTGCCTGTGTGGGTTTTCTCCGGGTATTCCGGTTACCTCCCACATTCCAAAAACATGTACCACAGGTTAATGGAACACACTAAATTGTCTCTAGGTGTGCTTGTGGGAGCTAATGGTTGTTCGTCTGTGTGTGCCCTGCGATTGGCTGGAAACCAGTTCAGGGTGTCCCCCGCCTGCTGCCCAAAGACAACTGGGATAGGCTCCGGCACGCCCGCGAACCTTGTGAGGATAAGCAAATCAGAAAATTGATTGATGGATTGAGGGAAAATTCATGTGAACATGGCTTTTTTTCCCCCATTTTTGTTGTCGTCTTGAATTTACGTTTACAGATTTATCATATTCAGCCTGAGCAACCTTTGTAAATGGACGTCAGCTGAACAACAAAAAAACAAACAAAAAAAAGAGACTCTTAAGCTCACTTGAAACTCTGTTGCTAACCAAAACAGCAGCTTCTACCAAAGCAATTAAAAAGTCACTCAGATGAAATAAAATCCAGAGACTTCCAATAGGTTCCCTGCACATGAAACATGATCTTTTGCAATCTGTTGCAATAGCGACATGCATTTAGCTTGCCAGCAGTGCTTATGCTTTGGCTAATAGAGTGCCTCATTGTTTTCTGTGTGTTTCAACTGGCGGCTTTAAACAGTCGTCGTTTCACATTCAGTGTTACGTGTCAGCAAGAAAAAAGATGCTTGATCAAGTAGCGACCATTTTTCGAGGGTTGTGGACGTGGTATTTGATTGGTTGAGCAAATCGTAGTTTCGACACAGTCAAGTAACGCAACAAACTTATTTATCATGACTTTGAAGCCTCCGTTTCCATTTGTAGATTTTCCTTTGAGTTTGAGAGTCACTCGAATGCCATGTCCCATCTGTCGAGCGGAGAGAGTGCAAAAGAAAAAATGGAAAGCCTTCTTCATCTTGTAGCAGCTGGCCATCTGGGAGAGTCAATATGTTGCTAATTACATGGTGTTACAAGTCAGGCCTGGCACTGTGGCGTCGCCCGCGAGATATTTTGGGAATCGCGCATGCATTGTCATGGCTCTGACATGCACGGATTAGTGGCGGGAAGCCAGTAAACACTGGGCGGCGGCAGTCCAAGGAGAAGAGCTGTGCGCCATGTTGGACCGGGAAGTAGGACGGGTGTCTTGTGTTGGACACAATTTTGTGTGTGTGTGTGTGTGTGTGTGTGTGTGTGTTTGTTTTTTTGCGGGGGAGGGGTGGGGGTAAATGATCGAGACCACTGAACATGAGTCACATGGGAGTTTTTTTTTCCTCGGGACTCGCACATCATTCACACGCATGCCCCACTGCTACGGTCGCCATGACAACCGAGCGATGTTCACTGCTCACTAACCCCTACCAAGTGTCGTTTTCCGTGCTGAAACCGAAGCGAGGATAACTCCAGTGAGTTGGGATGAAAATAAATAAATAAATAAATAAATTGGATGTCGTCAAACGTATTCGAGCCCATTGATCCGTGTACATTATTGACTATCGATACCGTATGATTCAATGCCATTTGTTTCTGCATTTGCGTGTTTCGTGTAGCCTCAGAAAGTGGAAGAAAATGAATAAAACGTTTGGTGTATTTGGATGACATTTCCAAATATCTGTCAAGTGCTCGTCCAGAATTGTTTTAAGACAGAACAACAAGAAAAAGAGTTGTTGCGAGGCAAAGATGAGCCGCAGAGACACGAGGGGGGAAGACTAATTGTCGATGGAGAGGCTCCTAAAGTGTCGGGGTCATCGGTGTTAATGTTGCCGTGCTTTTATCTCGGCCGCTGCGATTATCTGCCTGGTGTAGCCCCTGTTGCGCAATTTTCTCATCTCTCATCGGAGCTGCACTGCGTTTGTTTAGTTACTGCAGTTCCGTGCCCATCAAGACTCTTGTTTGAAAGCCGCCTGAAGGTGTGCGACCTCAATTTATCGGGTTTAGATTGATTTCGGTGACGGTGCTTCACCGCCGGGTGAAGCGCCTGGTCAGCGATCCCACCAGTTGGTGCTACTCTTAAGGCTCTTTAGGAGGGAAGTTTGTCTCAGGATTGGGACACACCTAGTTTTTTGGGGGGGGGGAGGGTTCAAATCCTGAAAGATTTTTGATTTATTTACAGTCAAACCTTAGTTTTTTAACATCTCGGTTCTTGACCAATTCGGTTTTCGACCAAAAATTTCGAGTTTATTATGCCTCGGATGACGAACAAATTTCGGTTCTCGAACAAACTGAGTGCACTTGAATGGACCATTTGACTCCTCTCGCCTTCCTTACACGAGGAAGTGACGCTTCCTCGGGTAGACGAGGAAGTGAACTGGAACAGATTATGGACAAAAACCGAGGTTTGACTGTATTTCCAAATCTGTACGACAGACCCCACACATGAAGATAAAAAAATCAGGCATTTAACAGTTTTGGTCGCCTTGTGTGTGGTCTGCTCCGATCACTCCAAAAACAACCCATCTCGGACGCAACGAAAAATCAATATAATTGGAGTCATCCTTGCATATCACTCTTGAAGTTTGATGTTGGTATTAATGCGTTTTCAAGATCAGCCAAACCACAAATGTTTGCTTTGGGCCTCCAACCTAAATGTTCCATAAATCCACGAGTGAGCCGTTAAGAGGAAGACAATATGTTTAATGGTATTATGAAGGGCATCAGAGGAATATAAAGCTCACCCACAGTCTCTATTGTAATCGTCAACTTGGTGAAAGATTTCCCCCTTTATGGCATGATATGCTGACTCTCTGTTACATGTCACTGGGGACCTGGAGACGTGCTCGAAAGAAGGGCTGGGGGCGTGTGTGTGTGTGTGTGTGTGTGTGTGTCCCCAAACAATTAAGTCAGGCTTAATTAGTCTTGTCAGATGTGCAGTAGATCCATTAATGTTGTAATGAAGTCGCTAGCACCCAGATACAATGAATAGCTTTTCGAACACTTCAAAGCCATAAAGTGGCACTTGTGACGATAGGATTGGCCAAAAACCCGTCCGTCATCACTCGGTGCTCCGATGGGGGGGATGGGAGCACCTCAAAAATTGATGGCATTGGTTCGCACCTTCTTTATGTTTCAATCTGTCCACTTTTTGGTGAGATTGCTGCACAAGTTTAGTTTGCAAGCAGTTTTACTGCCATGTCAGATCCACTCATCAAAACAAAACAAGGCCATTGTTTCTATTAACCATGAAATCAAGTGCCACTCAGAAGAGAATAATGGCCCATGAAAATAATTCTGTTATTCAACAACATACAAGTGATTTGTGCTCTTTACCGGAGAGACGACAAATTGTTCTTTTGTAGCAAGCTAAGGTTATACAGTCAAACCTCGGTTTTTGTCCATAATCCGTTCCAGAAGGCTGTTCAAAAACCGAATTGTTCGAAAACCGAAACCACGCTCTTTTTAAAATAAAAATGTTTATTGAACACGTCCGCTCACAATGGAAAGCAACACGAGGAAGCGTCACTTCCTCGTGTAAGGAAGGCGGGAGGAGTCAAATGGTGCATTCAAGTGCGCTCAGTTTGTTCGAGAACCGAAATTTGTTCGTCATCCGAGGCATAAAAAACTCGAAATTTTTGGTCGAAAACCGATTTGGTCGAGAACAGAGACGTTCGAAAACCGAGGTTTGACTGCACTTAACAATTTTTTTTTTTGCCTAAAGGACAGCACGTACTCTGCTCTCTGTCCAAAGCACAGTGTGGGGTTAGCCTTTGATGCGCAAAAACTCATGCAGGCATGACGCATTTGGACCTTAATTGTGTAGCAGTCACGACAAAAGCCACATCGGAAATTCAACCTTTACAAAGATAACAATGCTCTCTTTTAATTGGCAGTGTGTGCTTTGTTTTTCCCTTTTTAAGAAGGGACGAGTATTATCTCCTGGATATATTTTGGAATTTCCTATGAGGTCCATCACAGTGCAAAGGTACCGCGTTCAATCCCAGCTCCGGCCTCCCTGTGTGGAGTTTGCATGTTCTCCCTGGGCCTGCGTGGGTTTTCTCCGGGTGTTTTCCTCCCACATTCCAAAAACATGCATGGCAGGCTGATTTAAAACTCCAAATTGTCCCTAGGTGTGGATGTGAACGCGGATGGTTGTTCGTCTCTGTGTGCCCTGCGATTGGCTGGCAACCAGTTCAGGGTGTCCCCCGCCTACTGCCCGAAGACAGCTGGGATAGGCTCCAGCACCGCCCGCGACCCTTGTGAGGATAAGCGGATCAGAAGATGGATGGATGGATTCCTATGTGGTCCAAAAAAAATTAGGGATGCTCTGGATAACAATCTGACCGTTAGTGGGAGGGGGAAAAAAATCTGTCACATTCATCAGTCCACTATCAACAAAACTGCAGCGACAACAAGAGGCGCCTCAAATATAGCAACGTTGGTGTGTTTACTGACATTTTAAGGGCGGCGCGCGCTTAGACGTCGTAGCAGGTACACATTGCACAACCATCACCAGCGTGGCATTTTTCATACGTTTGTGTTAAATTGTGGTCGGAGTTGTAGCCGAAGGCGTGGGAACTTGCAGCCGCTTCTTGTTTTGCTAAGAAACTTTCCCCCCCTCCCCCGGTCCAGCCTGTCAGTAAAGTCTTGTGTTTTTATAATTGGTCAAAAAAAAAAAAAGAAATAGACATACAGTCAAATCTCGGTTTTGGTCCATAATCCATTCCAGAAGGCTATTCGAAAACCGAAATTGTTCGAAAATCGAAACCAGGCTCTTTTTAAAATAAAAATGTTTACTGAACACGTCCACTCACAATGGAAAGCAACACGAGGAAGCGTCACTTCCTCGTCTACCCGAGGAAGCGTCACTTCCTCGTGTAAGGAAGGTGGGAGGAGTCAAATGGTGCATTCAAGTGCTCTCAGTTTGTGAAGAAACCGAAATTTGTTCGTCATTAGAGGCATAAAAAACGCGAAATTTTTGGTTGAAAACCGAACTGGTCGAGAACCGAGACGTTCGAAAACCGAGGTTTGACTGTATTTGTATCAATCAAGCAAACACAGCAGCTTAAGTATCTCGAAAACAAGCAAGTGTAATTTCATTTTTCACCTCATTTAGCCAGCTTAGCTAATACGCCCTTATTGCATGGCTGGTAGAGAACTAACGGGCCTTTGCATGCACGCGACGCTACTAGGATAGCGATACAATTAGCCAAGTGTTTCACACTCCAAAGGTCAGAAATTTGAGTTGATTGAAAATTAGCTGGTGTGGCACAAATAAAACCAATTACCTTCATGCCTCATGAGGGGTCCTCGAGAGCGTGCAGAGCGAAGAGGCGCCGCGGCGAGTAAACGTGATGCGAAAGGAACACACGCCAATGCGGAGGCGCTAATAACAACGCGCAGCCGTCGCCGTCTTCAGTCGCCACAAAAACATCCGCGCTGTGCTCACCTGCGCTCATTATTTCGAAGTAGCGCACACATTGCAAGATCGTCAAAAGGTGGAGCCGTTCACATTTAATCATGTTCAAACTTCAAAACAAAAAGCTGCAGTTGTATCTCACAGGGAATTCTTCTTATTCCTAAAATTCACGAGGATTGAGCCTGTCTGTATATTATTTCTTTAGAAATTATTTTTGCTCTACACACCTAAAAAAAAAAAAAAAATGCCGCCATCGTTAATTAAAGTTTAACCATCCCAACTGTCAAACAAATTAATTCTCGATCACAGTTTGAACTGGAGATGAAAGTTCTTCTGGAAGAGAATTCAGTTTCAAGATCAAATTTACAACCTGTTGGTGCGATCAAACCTGCATTTGCTTCAAAGTAGAAGTACTTTTTTTTTCTTCAGCTGATTGGTTCGTTTTGCCGTCTGTTTGTTGAAGTTTGCTCCGAAAATGCCCATGATGAGACTGTGAGCAGACGCAACTGCTGCTAAAGCGATAAATGCGCCTGTGTGGCATTCAAAACAAACAAACAAAAAAATCCTCAAATATTTGTTTCTGTGTCTTCCAGACCATTGTCAATACATACCATCAATTTTCCAATCAAAGACCCAAATGGAGACCTAAAACAAAATGGGGGAACATGTTTCACGCATTCAAGTAAAACTAATTGAACTAACGTCCAAATATGGGAGTCACAGAAAAACGGAAATTCGTTTTTTTCTGTTCTTCACCTCTTTTTTTTGAACATTCTCAATGCTTTTTTTTCTCCTCCGCACCCATCACAGTCTGCAGCAAAACATCCCCTCCCTCAGTGCAACGTTCTGCCCAAGCACGCAGGAAGTGCCCGTGTGGTTAAGACATTTGAGGGCGACTTGAAAACTGACCAAGGTGCAATTTGGCTGCATTCTTTCGCTGCCTTTCCTGACATGATCGTTGTTTTGAAAACCCAACTTTTAGCCACTCATATTTTTAACACAGTCTCAACATGGGCTGCTGTTAACGGAATGTCGTCCTTCTTGTGGCCTGTACGAATGGTTCTTGTGCTTGGTCTTTACATTAAACACATTTTTTTGTATAATCCTTTCAGGGACAGTGGTGGACATTTTATCGTGTCATCAGGTTCCAAGGTACAGTCAAACCTCGGTTTTCGAACGTCTCGGTTCTCGACCAATTCGGTTTTCGACCAAAGATTTCGAGTTTCTTATGCCTCGGATGACGAACAAATTTCTGTTCTTGAACAAACTGAGCGCACTTGAATGCACCACTTGACTCCTCTCGCCTTCCTTACACGAGGAAGTGACGCTTCCTCGTGTTGCTTTCCATTGTGAGCAGACGTGTTCAGTAAACATTTTTATTTTAAAAAGAGCGTGGTTTCGGTTTTCGAACAATTTCGGTTTTCAAACAGCCTTCTGGAACGGCTTATGGACGAAAACCGAGGTTTGACTGTACTTGAAAGGGTTAAAAGTCATGACTTGACCTCCAGAAAAATAATAATTTGCTCATATGACTGGAAAGTGTGCGTAATTTGCCTCTCACGTCAGTGAACTGCACAATTGATGTTTCCGCACTCGTGTCAGCGTGAAAGCGCCCTTTTGGGTGGATGCTACAGTGGCTTAATGAGCTTACGCCGTCTTCAATAAGCCCCAATAATTTTGCCTTTTTTTTTTTCTTTGCTTATGACGCAGGCTGAAAAGTTTCCACCCAAGTGGATCTTGGGCTGAAACGTCGGATGACGAAGTCGGGGCTTCACAGAGCTTGAAATATGCGCGGGGTGATACAAGTGGTGTTGTTTTTATTAGACAAGGGGAAACTGTCGAGCTGAAAACAGCGCCGCCCAGTCACTGAGAAATGGTTGGCGACAAATGAGTCACAGTCAACCTATGACTCATTGAAAAATAAAGTACCTATGGCATGTTGGGAAATGTTGTTACGTCACTAATAATCACTTGTATCTCTAAAAACTTCGGAAGGTGGCTCACTGTCATTTCAATTTCACTTTATAAATGGAATATTTTTCCTCCGCCTCCATTAGAATGATGGACACGTTCGGATCATGCCGGTTTCTTTCAGCTTCTGCCGAATGAAAAACAAAAGTGTGGCTTCAATGACACCCAATCTGTTTTTGTCATTGTTTTGGCATGTGTAGGAGGCCACTCGCGGCGACGTGTGTGTTTGTGTTTGTCTGCCTGTGTTGATGCGAGTTGCGGAGGATCAACGTAGGGAGGAATTCAGACATGTGGGTGTGTGCGGTAAATTGTGGTACGTGGTGGATTTCCCCTCTGTAGTTACAGTGACCAGTGTGGGCTGCCCTTAATCCACCATGACTCTTTTTTTTTGGACAGTAGCCACTTAAAAGGAAATGAAATTCTTGACAATGTCAACAGTCACTGCTTGCTTAACTTCCTGTGTGGGTTTCGGGCAGAAGGCTGAGTTGTGTTGACTTCCTCACATCGATAGTAAAGCCACTCGATGCGCTCATTTTACCTTCAAATAACCGCATACAGTGAAACTCCTCTACAACGAAACCTACATGGGTGAAAATACCCCCTAGTGTGAAAAAAATCTTCACGCATTAACATCATTCCCACTTTCCTGCCCCACATACAACGAAAAAAAACCTTTTGCGTTATACAAAATATTTTCTCTGCTCTTGCCTCGCGACGAGATTCACTACAACAAAGTCTAATCCAACAGCGACCTCTACTGCTTTGTTCGGAAACGGCAACAGCAACCACCACACTGGTTTACACATGCGCAGTAGTCCAGGAAGTATTTGTTATTGTTAGTTTCAGACGCAGCAAGAACGTTGCATTTCTTAAATGGCGAAAAAACGGACCTTTGGATGCCAAGCAGCTAAGACAAGAAGAGCTCTGACGCTGGAAGAGAGGGTAAAGTGATCAAAATGAAAGACAGGGGAAGCAAAATAAGAGACATTGTCCAAGAAATTGATGTAAGTGAAAGTGAATGCTGACCATAAATTTCGCAATTTCTTTCCCTTTTTTTCTTTCTATACTGACTATATGAAGTGTCAAAAAAGTGTATGCTCATACTTATGCACGATTGGAATAAAAATAAAGAGTACACTTACGTTTGTGTGTGTGTGTGTGTTTACATCTGAGATCAAATTTGCTACAGTGAAAAACCCCCTGTTGTGAAAAATTTCTTGCTGCAAACATGATTTCATTATAGAGGAGTTTCACTGTACTAATCAGTCTGATGGGACGCCGACTTGTAGTGACTGTGAGGTGTCTTGGCATTGTCAATTTATAAATCCACATCCACCGCTGAAGTCAAAGTTGAAAAGAGAGGTTTTATTTTTATTTAAGAAAAAAAAAAAACGCAACGCTTTGAATGCGAGTGTCGAGTTGGCTGCTAAGTGGCTAACCGTTAGCAAGCGTGTTTTGTGCCCCCGGGCGAGCGTTGTGATCAAGCAGCTCGTGTATGAATCTGCTTGTTCCATGGATACAGTCAGACCGCGGGATGACCGGACAAATAAATAAAATGGAGAGGAAAAAATGTATACAGGTTCAAAAGCTTTCATATTGACGTTGAAAATAAAAATACCACAGAACATGCTTGGATGCTTACTTGATACCAGTGAGGTTTTACCCGGTCAAGTTTCGAATAGATTTGAACATTTTATTCCCGTGGACAAAGGTCGATGATCCTTCTTTGAGCTTCAGATCCTCTTCTTCCATTGATTCATTTCTGGGATACGTTTGAGCCTTGGTGGCGCTCATTTGCGTGCTGTCGTTCTTCAGCTCGCACCGAAGCGAATGTGCTTTGAAGGTGGGAGGTCACGCAACTGTCTTCGGAACTAATGCTGACATGCCAGCTGCATGATGGCTGGCATTTCCACACAATGTGCCCCACACTCACCTAACAGGCCTTGAGCCTGCGCAGCACCTCGGCCCAAATGTCACAGCGCCGCCTTCTCGGCGGAGGTGAGACAGCGGGGCAACCTCAGTGCGCTGGCGTAATCCACTCAGCATCCAACACTGAAGCTCAAGTCATTTCCATTAAGCTACGTTTCTTACCTTTCCTACCTTTCTTAAATTCTGTTGAAGTACAAATGTACGGTCAAACCTCGGTTTTCGTCCATAATCCGTTCCAGAAGGCTGTTCGAAAACCGAAACCACGCTCTTTTTAAAATAAAAATGTTTACTGAACACGTCTGCTCACAATGGAAAGCAACACGAGGAAGCGTCACTTCCTCGTGTAAGGAAGGCGAGAGGAGTCAAATAGTACATTCAAGTGCGCTCAGTTTGTTCGAGAACCGAAATTTGTTCGTCATCCGAGGCATAAAAAACGACATTTTTGGTCAAAAACCGAATTGGTCGAGAACCGAGACGTTTGAAAACCGAGGTTTCACTGTATTGTATTTTCCGCATTATAAGGCGCACCTAAAAGCAATCAATTTTCTCAAAAGCCGACACGGATAGTCCGATGCGCTTTATATGTGGATCAATATTCGGATTTATTGGACGTAGTATTTTAAATGCCCTGTAAAACATTTTGTTGGAGCTGTAGCAGTTCTGAAAGCTCTATATAACTCAAGCTGTGGATTACATTGGATCCCATTTTAGCGTAGCTCCATCTAGTGGATGCATAAAGCAACTGCATCCCCTATTGTAGCTTCTAGTCTATGCGCCTTAATATGCGGTGCGCCATATATATGAAAAGAGTTTTAAAATAGGCCGTTCATTTAAGCTGTGCCTTATACTCCCCAAGCGCCTTATAGTTTGGAAAATACGGGAAGTGAAATCTATTCTACCGGTAACCAACTTGTCAGAACACATTGAATTTTACCCATGTAAGCTTTGACCGTATCTTTACAGCGATGACAAACGCAGACTATCAACAAAGAAACTTTCTACAGTATTCGTCAGTATTTCATATATTATTTAAAATGTTCCGCCGCTGCTGCTGCTGCTGCTGCTGCGGAAACGCAGATGGAGGATGATGACTCACTGTGATCATAGGCTCACTATAGAAAAGAGGAGCAGAACATTGAATCGTTTTTATTGCCTATGAAACTGATCAAGGCTCGGCCTAATCATGATCACGTTTCACATTGTGTGTCGAACCAGTGAGGGACTACACGGCAAATGACACTTTCGGAGGTAGAACGGAGTGGATGAAATGACACGGCAGATGTAATACGCAGCGTGAAGGTGCGTCCATATGAAAGTGGAGGCCGGTTGAAGAGACCTCTGCGCTTGGTCATTTTTCTTTCCACACGACATCACTGTGCAGAAAATGGATATGACTTCTGACATAACTGCATTTATTTGCATTCTGCCTCCTGCTTGTGGTCCTTCCAAGTTTGTGAAGCCAAATTTGACATCCAAGTTAAATCCTGTAGTCCCAGTAGTGGTCCATGGAGGGGCTTCTATAGCTGTCCATCTGTTCGTGTACTTAACAAGGCTGTAAAGTGCACTGCTTCAAAACCCGTGAGGATGTTTGGATTTTAATCGTTGGTGAGTCATGAATGAGATGGCTACTTGTTGAACGGGAATGAAAATGAACCTGCATGCGAACTGCATGCATCGGAGCTTTGCAGTAGCCCAAGGCCCCCAATCCAACTATTTTCACTTATTGTCTCTAGCCTTTCAATCTAATGGCGCAAATACAAAAGAGGTGGATTTATATGACACGTGTCAATAGAAATGTCTAAGAGAGTTAATAGATTTGCTCTCAAGCTGTTTTTAACACTTTGGACTGGTCATTCAGTACTAGCCAATTCCAAACCAAGTCTGAAAAGACATACAATAACGTCTTTGGGAGTGAATGACTTCCAATCATTTTTTTCTAAAATAACAGACCATGCGGCATTAACCATTTGTAGCGACTTTTGAAAAAAATATGAAATTGTCATGTTTGGACATCGTTTCTGCTCTAGAGTCACAGTATACAGTCAAACCTCAGTTTTCGTCCATAATCCGTTCCAGAAGGCTGTTCGAAAACCGAAATTGTTCGAAAACCGAAACCACGCTCTTTTTAAAATAAAAATGTTTACTGAACACGTCTGCTCACAATGGAAAGCAACACGAGGAAGCGTCACTTCCTCGTCTACTCGAGGAAGCGTCACTTCCTCGTGTGAGGAAGGCGATAGGAGTCAAATGGTGCGTTCAAGTGCGCTCAGTTTGTTCCAGAACCGAAATTTGTTCGTCATCCGAGGCATAAAAAACTCGAAAACTGAATCGTACGAGAACCGAGACGTCCGAAAACCGAGGTTTGACTGTATTTTGATACAAATGGTTTTCAAAGAAAAATAAATGCCACCATCCAATTAAGGGGAACAAGACCGCTTCCCAATCCATCATTTCCAAATGGACTCCATGACACCGGTGTGTAATTGTTTTGAGGTGGCATGATTGGCAATTGGCGAGTGCTTTCATCAGCAGGTTGCTACGGCCCGAACATCGCCGCAGGACTAATTGGAATAATTTAGCTGCTGACTTTGAAGTGTAAAATAGGTGAAGCGGGGAGTGGAGCTTTGTGAAAGGTCAGCGCCGCCAGCGAGTAGAGCTCAACGCCGCTGCCGCTTTGTTCCGTTGCAGAATGGCTCATAGAGATATTCTTCCTTTTGATTTTGCTTTGATTTTCGACATGAGTTTCCGTTAGGCCACTTTTTTCCATTGTTTCTTTAGTTTGAAATGTTCCCTAAATAGGACTTCTGTTGACGTTTGTCGAAGCCCGCTCGTGGCATATCACCGTCTCACGAACAAAGCCCAGACTTGCTTAGCAGGTTTCATGAACCAAAACGTTATCTGACCTTAACGAACATGAAACGAGTGTTGCGAATGCGCGAAAAAAAAGAAACAATCAATCATAATTTCTCTGATATGCAAATGAGAATGCAAAACGGAAATGTTATTCCCCGAGGCGCCGAGCCGTTTTGATGTCGCCTGTGAACCGTGATTGTTGTTGTGACGAGATGAAACCAATTTATGGATCCTTTCTGAAAACACGAATCTGGAGGCCATGTTCTTAACCATTTAAAATCCAAATGAGAAATGTGCAGTGCAAACTCTCTATTGCCTCTTTGTCACTGCCAACCAGACTACCAGCTCCACTCAACTCGATCTGGAGTGGACAAGTTTCCATTCCAAAACAATAACGCGGGAAAAACTAGGCTGTGTTAAAGGCATCACTCGCAATAAAATCTGAACAAATGACCACATTGGTGAAGAATGACAAGTGACTTTGTTTTTTTTCGAGCCAATCGATTTTCAAAACGCAATCGAGACCAGGCAACTTAATGTTTTCTTTTCAGACACACATCTCCACAACACCTCGTCAACATCGTCCCTCTTCGTTAGCGTGCAATTCACACAATCATCTGATGTTGGGGTTTTGTGTTCAAGTCCCCATGCTGCTTTGAGGTGTCGGGGCAACTCGTTGCGCCGAAACGGGCTGTGATATGTGTACAAACAAAACACTTTAAGCCGTCGTATCAAAAACTTTAAACGTGGAGTCAACGTGATTGCTACTTAAGTTAGGAGGCGATGCTAGCATGCTAAATTGTTGTCCAATTTAGCATGCTAGCATTGCTTCCTAAATCTCTAAAGCTCTTTTCAAGTACAGTCAAACCTCGGTCTTCGAACGTCTCGTTTCTCGTCCAATTCGGTTTTCGACCAAAAATTTCCAGTTTTTTATGCCTTGGATGACGAACAAATTTCGGTTCTCGAACAAACTCGGCGCACTTGAATGCACCATTTGACTCCTCTCACCGTCCTTATGCGAGGAAGTGACGCTTCCTCGGGTAGACGAGGAAGTGACGCTTCCTCGCGTTGCTTTCCATTGTGAGCAGACGTGTCCAAGAAACATTTTTATTTTAAAAAGAGCGTGGTTTCGGTTTTCGAACAATTTCGGTTTCCGAACAACCTTCTGGAACGGATTATGGACCAAAACCGAGGTTTGACTGTATCAAGTATCAAGTACAACTTTATTGTCAAATGTGCATACAGCATAGATGCCATTTCTTCCCTCTCACAACATACAAGAGGAGCCACTGCGGGTGCCCGCGCCGCCACCAAAAGAAAAGTTAACATAAAATAACAAAATAATACAAGTCAACACATTAGACACAGACAATCATGCAATCTTAACTACTTTCCTGCATACACTTTGTTGTCTGAAGCAGTTATAGATGAAAGAGGAATGAATCAAAGTGTCCTTTTCACCAGTGGATCAAAGACGTCATGCTGCAAGTTTTGAAAGCAACAAGAAGCTGGAGCATCCATTAACGAAAAAGAGGTTGGCTCTCTTCTCCTCTCCCATGTAAATCCGCTTCAATTCCAAGCCGCGACTCCCAGTTCCACATACGCATCGGCGCTCTGCGCTGTCGCTCCTTTCTTCTCGTCGTCGGCTCCTGAAGCCATGCATCCATCCAGCTGCCTACCGTCCATCAGCACCGACCTTTCCGCTGAACAAAGCGGGGCTGTGAAAATGCTGGCTACATCTTTTGACACACACTGTACGTGCGTTGACAAAGGGAACAGAACACTTAATTGTGACACCAGCCTACAGTACGAGTGGACTCTTCAGAATCAGAATCAGAATTATCTTTATTGGCCAAGTATGCAGAACACACAAGGAATTTGTCAATTCTGAGTCTTTTGACATTTGTTCCTCACGCTCAATGCTTTTCCCCTTACATAGCCTATGACCCGCCCCTCATCATCCGACATCTGCGTATTGCACAATGCACTACCTCACTTTACTCACAATAGTGCCATTGTTTAAGTTGTTTATATTGTCTATACTGTTTATACTGTTCAGATGACATATTATGTCTTTATACAGCATAGCTGCTATCTTGTCTTAGCTGTGTGTGTTTAATGCACAGCATGTTTGCACTGAGGATTGAGAGGAAGAAATTTCATCCACGCTGCATGTCATACATAAAGCATATTTGACAATAAAGATGACCTTGACCTTGACTTTGACCTTTTCCCCCGCCATGGAATCCCACCTGAGAACAAGGTGCTTTCAGCGGCCTAAGCAGCTGCTGAGCCCAGTTTCCGGATTCGTCTGACAAGCGTGAAGGAGAATAACAGGTCTTCAAATCCCATTCGAAGTGCCACACTCACAAAAAAAAAATGTGGGCAGCCAAATGAAGTCTCATTCCGGTTGTCCATATTCCGAAAGAGATACTAAGGAAGTGATGACACGCTGTGAGGAAAATCCCTCCTCATTCCACATCTCATCATTGCACCTGAGTGCCTGTCAGATATTCCATCAGATGGAATCTCTTTTATCTGTCAGATATTTGCAATGGCAAATCCGGAGCATGTTCACCGACGCTTAAATAGCCGACAGATTTTTCGAGAAATCGGCCCCGTTCAGCCATTGCGATATGGGCCCAATTGACAGAGGTTCTTCATCCGGGACACAGTTTGTCAAGCTGCATGATAACATGAACAACCAAATCAATATCACGAGGCAGATTGAAGGTCATTGGGAGGAAACTTTGTTTCAGCTCATCCCAAATAGCTTTTGGGACCCTGGAAAAAAACAACACAGACGAGCAATTTTACCAATTCAGTCCCCTGCCACAACCCTCACGTACGCTGTACTTTGTGTCGATGTTCTTCAGCATCAGCCCCTTGCCTCAAGTTACCATCAGCATCAGTCAACGTCACCGTAGCAATTTTTCTTCTTTATTCCTTTCCTATTTCCATCTCTTTCACTTTCATCAGCCGGCCTGTCACTCATGTAGCTGCTCACTAATTCACAACTACATTTTTTTTTTTTTTTTCCTTTTCCTGCCGACAGAGAGACACTACCGCCAATGCTGGCCTGAGTCAGACGGTTGTGAAATTGGGAGAGCCAGGAAGGCTTTAACCTGACTGGCCGTGTACATATTAATATACTCATTATCTGCAGTGTGGATGGTGGCGTGGCAGTGACATTCAGGAGGACACAAACTGGGAACGACCGCGCATACAGGTTGAGCTTAAACCGCACGACCTGCTCCTCCAGCACTCGTAACCCCCTCGCTCTCGTACACCAACGCTCATTTTCACCTTTTTTTCTGCTAATTGCTTGAGCAGAAGGTGCGGGGCAGCATCATTACTCATACACAGCTTCCAGCTAAAAAGCGGCAGTCAAAATGGCTGCAAACTCACTGCAACGTGTTGATGCAGAGCTGTGTATTCGACGTCATGCAAATTATGTCGTCGACTGGTTAGCGCGTTGACCTCACAGTGCAGAGGTACCGGGTTCGATTCCAGCTCTGGCCTTCCTCTGTGGACTTTGCATGTTCTCCCCTTGCCTTCGTAGGTTTTCTCTGGGTGTTCCGGTTTCCTCCCACATTCCAAAAACATGCATGGCAGGCTGATTGAAGACTCTAAATTGTCCTAGGTGCGAGTGTGAGTGCGGATTGTTATTTGTCTCTGTGTGCCCTGCGATTGGCTGGTAACCAGTTCAGGGTGTCCCCCGCCTACTGTCCGAGGAGAGCCGGGATAGGCTCCAGCACGGCCCGCGACCCTTGTGACCCCTGCAAAATGTAAAGCTAATTGTGGTGCAGCCACTTTTTTTTTTTAATTTGCTATTCAACAACTGCTGATTAACTAGTGTTTTATGGCTGGATAAAGTATCTAAAGTTCCAAAAAAAAGCTCTTGTTCGGAGTCAATTAAGCATTATGGGGAGCATTGTGGTTAAAGAGAGGCCACAAGTGCTTGAGTCATTCGCTGTAATTAAAAAAAATAAAAAAAATCTCAGTGCACAATGTAGATTGATGGATGAGTTTGGTTAAAAGATCTGAAAGTGCTTCAATTGTGAATTGTCAAAAAATGTAGTGCTCTCGTGTACACCTATGAAGAGCTTTGGGGGGCGGTAATCCCAGGTGATGTATTTGTTCACAGATTACACATCTAATTTGGATCTTGTTAAAATTGAGAACTCGACATGCAGGCCAGAAATTGTGTTGATGAAATTGTGATTTATTTTTTTTAACACATTTTGTCCTTGTATTTTGCCATTTTCGTACGCTACCTGGGTCCAGACCATAGAAAGAGGGACCGTGATACGTACTGTTATGATTTGTTTTGATCAATAGTATGGGATAGACTATATAGATTGAATAGGATTCTGATCACTCTTACATGAGTGGCCTATTGAGAATATTCCGTCCATATTTCTTTATTTACGTACTCTGCATATTCTGTGCAGAGGTCCGATGTTCCCACCATTGCAGAAAGTCCACATAGAACACGGTGCAGTTGTGTGACAGATCGATTTTAAATAGATTTTATTTAGTTTAATGTTCATTAGTCTCCACAATGAGAAAAAAAAGACAAGGCAAAGCAGGCATGGTGAATTACGAATAATATGAAATATTGAACCATGCTATTGCATCTAATCAATACTTTAATAATAGATACATTTTTTTAAAATTGTTTAAAAAAATGGTGTAATTTATGTGAAATTCTGTAGCTGCCATCAAACAACAAAAGAGAAGTGCAAGGACATGCATTGGATATCAAATGTCCACACACTCTTGTTCAAATGTCATGTTTGGAAAAAGAATAGTCCTAGATAAAGCATTTCGAACTTTTTCTTTCACCATTATCCGACCCAACCTCAACCAAGAAAAATTAAACCTTTTGACAAGCCATATTATTCAATTATTCGTCGTATTCAAATGAGTTGTACAGTTTGTCGTATTAATGATGGAAAAAGTTGGTCTTGGTCTTTCTCTGTTATATCACAAAAGCATGTCATTTGAACACTGTGGCTACAGACTTTTTATATTCCACTGTGTGTCACGTCGTTTGCATCGTACGGCATAAACTCCGATAATCGTGTTAAAGTGCAATGATGTTGCGTACATCGTAAAAAACACATGACCCTAATCAGACCTTACATGGGGTCTTCGGGAAATCGCTAATACGGGGGGTTTGGGTCTGAAAATTACCGCTCGCGTCAGCCTTGACACAAGCTCATGATTCTTCCTTCCCTTTCATTTGATCATGATCGCTTCCCGAGATGAACCTCGTTTCATATTGGCTGACTCATTGCTCAGTCTAAACCACTTCCTCCCGCCGGGCCGGAAAGTAGAAACATTAGCGTAGCAGGCTCACCAGCGACTCGGAAGGAAGGCAGGGACACAAGGCATGAATATCCACCTTCAGGGGTTCGATTCATGTCCAACGCTCCCAGGCAGCGGTGGCTGTGGGTGGAGTGGCGGCGGAAGGCGACCCCCCACTTTGACAGCAAGTCTGAGTACAATTCGAGCGTGTCGTGCATGAAAATGTGCATGCTGTGCAGACATGCAATGTGCTTGTCATGACTAGCCTACATATGTCACAAATAATGTGCGGAAGTGTGATAAGTTTGTTGCATCACTGGGTCTAATCCTGACATCAGCATGATATTTTGTACCAACGCTCAGATTAAAACAAAACAAAAAAGTCAGACCTATTATTGGGTTACTGGGTAGACTTTGCCGCTCAGTGAAATAAATACAGTCAAACCTCGGCTTTCGAACATCTCGGTTCTCGACCAATTCGGTTTTCGACCAAAAATTTAGAGTTTTTTATGCCTCGGATGACGAACAAATTTCGGTTCTCGAACAAACTGAGCGCACCTGAATGCACCATTTGACTCCTCTCGCCTTCCTTACACGAGGAAGTGACGCTTCCTCGTGTTGCTTTTCATTGTGAGCAGACGTGTTCAGTAAACATTTTTATTTTAAAAAGAGCGTGGTTTCGGTTTTCGAACAATTTCAGTTTTCGAACAGCCCCAGGATTATGGACGAAAACCAAGGTTTGACTGTACTGGCTTTCATGGCAGATGGTTCTCGAGTGCTTGCACATGGTCGAGTTGCTGGGATTGGGGTTGTAAAGATGTTCGCCGGGCAGATTGAACAGTTGCAAATCAATTCTGTTATAGCAAAGACATTTTGAGAATGTTTCCATGGTGACAAGAAAAAAAAAATGTTCGGCAAACGTATTTAGAATCTTTCACAAAAAACATTCACCCTGCTCGCTAAATCTGGCAAGACTTTGTCGCTCAGTCGGTTAAGTGTGGGCACTTGCAGATCCACCCGTGATGGAACGTGTTAGCCATTGTGACCAAAGACATAAGCTTGGATTTCTTCATCGCTGAAGTTTTTATCAGTTGATTGTTCAATATTTTGTTCAAGTGTTGGTGAACATAGTCAGCATTTTGTTCTGATGATGAAGGACAGCTTTTTCCATCTCATCAACTTGGATTTTTTTTTTCCAGTGCTACCGGGAAATCGGAAACTGTATCGAGTGTTGTATCGGATCATATGAGCCACGGGTGCTGCTGCATCTGCTCCAGTGTGGCCCGCTTCTCCGGATCCAAATTCAAGCATTTCCACAAGAAATCTTCGCATTCTGATTTGAGAGTGACAAGAATTCGACAGGGACAATTGGTTTCAGGAATACGCAAGGAGCAAGAATTACCGTATCTCACCTTCCGATAGTACCCGATTCAGTCTTAGCATCTGGGAAAGGAACATGACTGTATCAAACCGCTTAGTTCCAGCCATTAACTCAAAAAGAAGCGCGCCCAGATGCCACACAGTGGTCGGACCGGCGCTGTACGTTCGTCTTAGAACATACTCTGGAGGAGCATAACACAAGGTGCCTGCACACAGGTAGACAAAATCAAAATGAATGGCTCAATCTGCAGATATCATTGGATGATTAAAGGGGAAGTCAACCCCCAATATTTCTTTTCCACACGATTTTTGTCCATCTCAGGTGACGGCTATTTTGCCACTTGCTGTCGACTGAAAATGACATCACAGTTGCGCAGGTAACGGCCAATCATGGCTCAGCTTCAGAAAATACACGTGAGCCGTGTTTGGTCGTTACCAAAGCCCTATGGTCATTTTAACCCTTTCAGGGACAGCGGTTAGGGTTACGGTTGGGGTTAAAGTTGACAGCAAGTGGCAAAACGGCCGCCACCTAAGATGGTAAAAAAACGGGTGGATGTTGCTGCTTAATTTATGTTCCACAGACACAGTATAAATTGGAATGCCGTGGTTAGTCTCGTGGAGGTGTATAGAGCGGTCAAGCAAATTTTGGGGTTGACTTCCCCTTTAAGGAACAGGAGTCAAGGTGTCCTACCGTTGTAGTCCCGATAAGGTTCGTTGCTTGCAAAACAGCTACAACCAAAATCAATGATTCGCACACGAGGGACACCGGAAGTGGCCTCCAGAAGAATATTTTCTTGCTTCAAATCTCGATGGAAAACATCCACAGCATGCATGTTGATAGCTGCCACGACCAGCTGCTTCATGATGTTCTGCAAAGAGGATACGTAGACCAAGTAGTTTGTTGTGGCATTTCTCCCCACAGCTGAACAGTCTGTTTCAAAAGTGTAAACGCTCCAGCTTAATCTTTGGCAACAAAAAGGCGGGATATCTACTATCGGCCGCAGATACTACAACCAATGAACGGATACGCAAGCGTAAGACTGACAAATGCAGTCTTCTCATCTCGAAACATTTCTGTTGGATTTGGGGGTTCACTGCCCCCCATGCTCCAAAAAGGGGGAACTCTTTTAGGGAAACAACGGATACTTCAGCTCAGTTAGTTGAGGTCAGGAAAGCACCGCTTTATGACAGGTGCTTCAAGGGCGATGGCCGCCCGACTACATGGGATCACTTGTGGCCACGTATCAGCTGTGTATCGAGTACACCAATTCCTTTTCCACGCTCATAACCAGCGTGTCCCGAGTGTCTATTTCTACGTACCCCAACGAACGTTTGCTGAAAAAAACAGAACTGACAAATTTGAATGCAAATGTGGCGTAATCACTGTCAGTGAGCTCCATTTTTTCGTACCTTTGCCTCACACTCGGGCAGGGCGCCAATCCTACATCTGGTAATGTAAGTAAACAGGTCCACAGACGGGACTGGCCTCTCCATGACCAGTACAATCTCGTGCTCCAGATCATATTTGTTCAACAACGACACGACTGCAGACTTGCCGTCCGAGTTTTTTTTGATTGATGCTTGTAGCATGAGCAATGCCTCGATGGGGATGTCCTTCTTCAATCCATTGATGTTCTATCGGTTGGAGGAACAATGTTCAGTAAGGATTCAGTTATATTCAGTTTTTTTTCTGATTATGGCTGTGACGACTCGTAATCCAAGTGTGACGTTTATTTCAGGACTTTTATCCTCAGATTTTAGTATTGTATGATGTACACAGTCCCTTCCATTTGTGGTCATTAACCAATGACGTTAGCGCTCGAATAAGGTAACGCTAAACATTTTACCTCAATCCACTCAAGTCTGTACTTCTACCAGTAAGACCTGACACTCTCATTCAAAACTTCCGCCAAGTGGTCCCTGTCCAAATGTCACAAGAAATCAAATTGCCCTTCCAGCAAAATTAGATGAGATAAGTCACTGGATCTTTGACAGGGGTCTCATCACAGGACAATTCCCTATCGTGGACCGTCTCTTTGAGTTTTTTTTCTTCTCATCTCAGAATTGTAATTTCTATTCTAGGTTAGGCAGCTCGGTGATCCAGTGGTTAGCACGTCGACCTCACAGTGCAGTCTTTTTTTCAAACTTGAGTCTTGAAAAAGAGGGGGTCGTCTTATAATCAGGGCCGTCTTATATTCGGGCCAATACGGTACTATTATTATGAAGGGCGGCCCGGTGGGCCAGTGGTTAGCGCGTAGACCTCACAGTGCAGAGGTACCGGGTTCAATTCCAGGCCCGGCCTCCCTGTGTGGAGTTTGCTTGCTCTCCCTGGGCCTGCGTGGGTTTTCTCCGGGCACTCCGGTTTCCTCCCACATTCCAAAAACATGCATGGCAGGCTAATTGAACATTCAAAATTGTCCCTCGGTGTGAGTGTGAGTGTGAGCGCGGATGGTGGTTCGTCTCTGTGTGCCCTGCGATTGGCTGGCAACCGGTCCAGGGTGTCTCCCGCTACCGCCCGAAGACAGCTGGGATAGGCTCCAGCACCCCCCGCAACCCTTGTGAGGATAAAATGGATCGGAAAATGGATGGATGGATATTCTAGGTTATGTGTCCAAGTTGAAAGAATGTCCATGTCAGTGGGGTCAGATAATGCACTCACCAATGGGACACTTTTGACCTCTTTCGGTATATATTTAATCGCCACCTATGGGATAGAATTATCAATATTTGGTTCTGGCAGCAAACCAATTTTTCTTTTTTTGTGCAAAACACATCATAAAGACTTACCGGAAAACAATCACTTTTCCTGTAACCGGCATAAACCGATCCGAAGCCTCCTTCACCAAGCTTATTAACTTGCTGATATTTCTCTGCAAACAAGGCTACAGAGACACAAGCACTGATGGATTTTGTCGCCCGAGACATTGGTTTGAGTACACCAGACTTGACCCAAGAATAATTGAGCAGCTTGTCAATTCGTTGTTTTACATTGTTCTCATTTTGGGAAAGAGTTGTCTTCTATTTCAATGCATTGATATGGGTTTGTAAAAATGAAAATCGGCACTTTACCTCGATTGATTGCAGCCTGTTGGGAGGTTGATGAGCCTTTGAACCTGGGTGGGTTTTCGCTGCTCCTCTTCATCCCTGTCATCCGCTCCGTACTGGCCTCTTTCTTGGTCTCACCAAAAAAGACCACAGACAGCTCAGTGGGTATTTCATTCACCTTCTGTGAGAGTGTCTCGAGCGTTGAGTTACACTGTCGAGGGCTGTCCTTGCCTGCTACGGTTTTCGCAGATCCATCACTTGTTTGACCCCTACATTTTTTGGCGAGGGTGTGTCTCGTTTTGCCCGACCTTTTTTTTGTCCTTTGAACAAGCACATCCTCTTTCGACAACTTAGTGGATTCAGTTTTCTTCATGGGAGTCTCTGGTTTTGTGGGACACGTTTGCTTGGTGGATTTAGGTGAGGTGGTATTCACTCGTCCTTCACTTGGCTTCCTTGTTTTTTTTCCAAGACCTCCGAGTTCTGTATTGGATTTTCTCTTTATCCTTGTCAGTGGCAGAGCTTTCTTTGAACCGTCGGGATGATTATCCTTCTGCTTCTGTGGAAGAGTCTCTGGTTTTATGCTCAACTTTCTCCTGCTCCTTTTACAAGGTGCAGAAGACTCCCCGATTCTTTTAGCCCTCAGTTTCTTCGTGGGGGTTTCAGTTTTTTTGCTGGACTTTCTTCTGGTCCCTTTAGTTTGTGCAACCTTTACTGTTCCCTGGGTTGGTTTTCCTCTCCGCTTCATTGTGTGTGTCTCTGTTTCTTTGGTGGGCTTTCTTTTGGTCTTTTTCCCTGTCTTCAAGCGTTTGCTACTCAGCTTCTTTTTACCAGAATCTGGTTCAATATTTAACAGTCCCGTCAACTCTTTAGCCTTCTTGGAGCCATCAGACCGGTTTGGAAGAGTCCCTGATCTCGTATTGGACTTTCTAGTGGGCGTCTTGGATGGCATACCCTTCCCAGACCCATCAGGTTGTTCGCCTTTCTGCTTGATTGTGAGGATGTTTCTGTTCGACCTTCTCCTTGTGCCTCTTGCTGGTACGGCATTGGCAGACATGTGAAATCTGTGCCACCTCTGCTTTTTGGGGAGGCTCTGTGGTTTGGTGTCGACCTTCCATGTGGTTTCTCTCACAGGAACTGAATCAACCGCTACCTCTTGAGATTCACTGGTATGTGAGATCATGTCACGACACCTCTGTGTGGCTTGGGTGCCATTACTGCTCGCCTTCCTTTTTAGCGTCGACCCAACACTGTCTTTCGCAAAGGAGGTGATTTCTCTGTTTTCTGGAATTGACACAAGGACACATCAAATTGGGTGTGTTGTAAAATACTAGAAGCAAATCAAGGATGGGTCTTTAAGAACCACTTTCAGCAATATTCTAATTGAGAAAAAACAAAACAGTATTAAAAAGCGTCGGTGAAAACAAGTGACTCGTAAAACTTAAACGTTAGCAGCTATGGCAGGGGTCGGCAACCCAAAATGTTGAAAGAGCCTTACAGGACCAAAAAAAACAAAAAAGCAAATATGTCTGGAGCCGCAAAACATTAAAAGCCTTCTATAAAACTTACAATGAAGGAAACACATGCTGCCTGTATGTAGGAGACTGGACTGTCTCAGAATTGTTTATGTTATTCATTCCTTTGTTGTGTGTTCACAAACGCCCCCATAGAATTTATTTTGTAATTTCTTCGCTTGATTTTTTTTTGGTTTTGGTGCCTTATATTCGCTTTTCTTAGTATCAGTGAAGTGATCATTAACTTCCGTTTTTCTGAGGCTGTCTTTGAACGTCTCTCGAGTCGAACGAGAATAGAGAAGGCACGGAGTCGGACGCAGATGTGTCTGTGTTTGTCCAGACTGTTAAAAGCATAAATAAAGTGTACGTTTTAAAAAACCAAACCACAGCTCTCCTTTTTTGGAGCTGCAACATGTAGCTCTATCTATTTGAGCTATATTAGCCTACTATCAAATTATTTTTCCATTTTCAAACATTTTTTATAAAGCTCAAGGGAGCCACTAGATGTCGTTAAGAGCCGCGTGTTGCCGACCCCCGAGTTATGGCATTGGGGTCGTGGAGTCATAGTTAATATTATGTCATTCTTTCAGATTCTGTTTTACTCACCGCATTTATTTGACACAAATACAGTGTGCCTACAGATTTTTTTGTTACTGCCAGTGCACTAGCGTAAGGCACTTTTGATTTTAATTTCAATTCATAGAACTTTGTGTCGTTTTTGTCTCATGTCCTTATGCACGTGACGTGCCAGAGAAATGGAGGGATGAATAAAATATGACACTTGCCACACTTGACTTGGCATGGAAAAACACCGATAAATCCACTAAATCTCGAAGAATTTATGATTTCTGGACATTTCTCATGGAAAAGTGTTAAAATTGGCATTGGCATACTCACATCACTGTCAGTAACTTCGAATGAGAACAAATGAAGTTTCCATGAAGAAAACTCACAAGATGCAGTAACTCACCTATGTGGTCATCAGAAGTGCGAGCCTCTAAAAGTTGAAGCCTGTCGTCATCCATGTCGTTGTTTCATGGTGCATGCATCGAGAGGATAACTTTGAAGTGGCAATAATCTCATCAGCCGCCAAAACATTTGTGTAAAATAATACGAATGTGCAGGCATTATCGAAGTGCAGGGCTTCCATTCTTGAGTGTCAACACAATCACATCAATGTCACCGCAAGTACAGGGTGATGTCATCAAAGGCAAATAAAAGTAGTGTGTTAATTGCCCGGGCTTAAAACCACTGATGACAACATAAAGAATGATGAACTTTGGAGAACTTAGGTAATATTCAGTCAGAGAGCCGCACTGAGTTTTTTGGAAGCTGTCAACGGTTTTGACAAATAAAGATATCTTGAAGGAGTTGCATATTTGTTGAAATTGGGATGTGTGGATTTTGGTTGTGTGATTAACAAACCCTGACCCCATGAAAACAAAAGAAAAAAAACGGGTTCTTGTCCCACAAGTAAAAGGTGAAAATGTTCCCTTCCTGCTCAATTCAATGCGGTTCCTTCTGGTGTGCACAACTCGGCTACAAATGGGGGCCGTATAATAAGGATTACCAGTTTTACAACTACTGTAACTGACTCAGTGACTACAGTGCTGTTTTTAATGTTATTGCAGAGGATTAAAAAAAAAAAGAACCATAAATATTGTCTGTCCATGTTTTGCTGCACCATTTGTGTTCCAATATTTGATGGCTAGCGATGTCATTTGTTAGCCCGTCTATGGTATTTTGCCTTGTCTGTCAGCATTAAGCTAGCGGAAGGCAAAGTGATGCGGTTGTTTGAAATACTTTGTGCACCACATGTAGGTCTCTTTTTTTATGTTTACAGTCAAACCTCGGTTTTCGTCCATAATCCGTTCCAGAAGGCTGTTCGAAACCCGAATTTGTTCAAAAAACCGAAACCACGCTCTTTTTAAAATAAAAATGTTTACCGAACACGTCTGCTCACAATAGAAAGCAACACGAGGAAGCGTCACTTCCTCGTGTAAGGAAGGCGAGAGTAGTCAAATGGTGCATTCAAGTGCGCTCAGTTTGTTCGAGAACCGAAATTTTGTTCGTCATCCGAGGCATAAAAAAATCTAAATTTCTGGTCCAAAACCGAATTGGACGAGAACCAAGACATCCGAAAACGAGGTATGACTGTAAATGTGTGTTTTGATGCCAATATGCCCCCTGCGGGACTAATAAAGGTTAGGTTATCTTATCGTAAGTCCAACAATGAACTTAAACTCAGAGTGACAATAAACAGCTTCAATCCTCTTTTTTTTCCTGAAGAAGAATTGTTCACTATCTGCCAAACTGCTGTTTGTCCTCTGAGTTGCATTAACTTTCTCATTCGGAGTTCTGAGTATTTGTTCATTCCGCCACTGCTGTCAAACTAATCTTTTTTGGGGGGGGGGTTTTGTTTTGTTTTTTTCATCCTAGCAGCTGCTCAGGCGATTTCATCATGTGCACCACCGACAAGTTCATTTGCCCGTATATCAGAGCAAAATGTCTAAAGGGTTTTTTTGTTTGGTTTTTGTTATGCGTCAAATCCGCAATACTTGGAAAGGTTTTACTCAAAGGTGTCATCACATGCGATTCCATGCAGTTATTCACACATGTGGCAGCCTCGTCCAAACCCTGAAGTCTGCATTGCACAAAAACCTCCTACGCATAGCCGTAGAAAGACATTCCCTTGTGTCTGTTGTCCCGAGTCACCCTCTGACAACAACAAAAAAGTGTTTACTCAGTGATGACCACAGTGACATGAGAGCAGCATAACTTTCTGGAACTTCGTCTGCCCTGTGACCGCTGGCCGTTGCATAACTTGAAGGCCGTTTGGGTTCGTTGGCTCAAAAACACACACAGTGGATGACCCAAACGGGAGTGACACCAAGAGAAAGTGAATCATAGTTTTAAAAAAAAACCAGAACATAACTAAGAAAATAAACAAACACAACCTTGAGTGTGATCTTGCCTTAAAGTCCCTGAAAGTTATTTCAGATAAATTAAAGTATTTTTTTTTTTCTGGACTTCAGCCAGCTCCTCATTTTTTTCCCCCTTTTTTTTTTCATCCTAGTGTTATGATCCACGCACTCAGTTCCGAAGTGTGGAATATGAAATTTGAAAGTAACAGCAAAGTCAGCAGAGCGGGGACGTATTGCAGGAGTTAGCAGTTTTGTTGTTGTTTTTTTTTCCCGGCCCGAGTGGAAGATCAATGGACCGAAGTCGACTTCAAATATGCATTGATGCTTACCAGAGTTTGAGCGGGCGATACGGTATTTTGATTACTTTCGCTACACTTTGGTATTAACGCAAAACCTGAAGGAATGGAACCTGACCCCCACCCTCCATCATCGCTGCGGACATTTTTATTCGTCAAGTGAAATCCAAACGCGCCGCCGACAGATATGCAAGTCAACGACTTGAATAAGGCTCAGCAAAAATGACACCTTGTCAATGTGGAGCTCACAATAAGTACGTGCGGTCATCGCCATTTGTCAACACTTGCTTTATTAAAACAAAGTAATGGTCGTGCACAATTTCCTCACTGGGGTTGTAACAACCGGAAACTCGTCCGAACAAAACGAAACGGTCAAGTTTATGCTAATTTGTGGTCACCTGTGGACAAGAAAATGTTAAGCTAGGCTAGCGCTTATGAGACCGCAAACCTTCACCAAACTTTGGATTGTTCGCAAACGCGTAGAGGGGAAAAAAATTGGTCATTGTGTTTATTTCAGTCTTGTGTGCCGAGGAAAACAGGCTATCGTAAATAGCAAAGAATGGCTCTGTACAGTTTTTTTTCCCCATCTTTGAGATAATTGGCACACCAACAACCACTAAAAACGATTCCTGCCCACTTTCATGCTTTGCAGAGGTCAAAAGACTTCTTTTTCGTTGATAGTCCAGCTCCACAGTTTCGATTTAAGGAGGAAAATACAGAAATGTTGTTTGTTTCACAATCCAAATTGTCGTAAGGTGGACAGATGGGAAGTGGTTTTCATTGGATTCATTTCCATCCTCATTCCCCCTCAAAAAAATAATGATGCAACAACGATGTAAAGGGCATCATCATCTTACAGCTTCTTCTTAAATGCGTGACCCTGATGACATCACCAGATGCAAATGACATCATCCCCTGGCCAATCAGATACGACTGATGTCACTGCATATTTATCCTCCAATACGAGGTCGACGCATCATTGTCCGACTTAGATATATGCTTTGGAAGAGCTTTTGATAGACATGGTTCAAATCTTGACTTATTTGAGGACCCAAAAGGTAAACCGACTGAGCCCTCATTTCAAGTCCAAAACGCTTTGCAGATTTGGTTTGAACTCAAAATAAAATTAAAAAAAGAAAACACCAGGCTTGTAGATGGCAGCGATCAGCATATCAGTAAAGTTATTTCACTTTCAGTCCTCCTTTGTATAATTTTTTTTCTCCCCCAGATGCAAGTAATGATTTCTATATAATGATGCCAGCTTCATTGGAAAATCATAGCGCTCAAGTGAGCAATCAGATCCTTCTGCTGTCTTTCGAATACGGTTGATGGGCCTTGAGTGGAGGCATATTTGCATTTTGGATGGGAGGATTATCATGCTGACGTTGAATTCGCCACAAAGTGACTCAAGAGCTTTATTACGAAATACATTCTAGATCAGGGGTGTCAAACTCAAATACACAGTGGGCCAAAATTTAAAACTTGGACAAACTCGCGGGCCAACATTGATATTTATTTAAATTTTTCCTTCAGATATAACAATGAACCTGTGCATTTGGACACAACACGTTTTGCTTAAACACTGAATATGGAACAAGCAAAGTTGAATACTTCACAATATATAGCTTAATACTGCACAATCGAATTTCAAATAAAAAAAAACACATCAATGGCATTTATTTCTTAAATAAAATTGAAATGAAAATGGTATTTATTTGCAGCCTTCTGATTTAAATTTCAACAGTAACCTTTTTCCACAGGCTAATAATAAATTAACTAACAATAATATCCTTCAATGAAAGTGCAACCATTCAGCCCATGCCTTGGAGAAGAAGCAAGAAAGTGCTCAAAGAAAACATGAATTATTACTCCGTTTGAAACACATGGATCTACTCTGAAGTGTTCAAGCCAGATACCTGGCATCTCTTCTTGGATGCCAGTTCATTGATGTCTGGGGTCAGGCTCTGAGCTGAGGAAATCCTTAGGATCGAGCAAAGGTGTTCATCAGTCAGACGTCTTCTGTGAGCTGTTTTGGTCATCTTCATCGAGGAGAATAGTTGCTCACATAGATAAGTGCTGCCGAACATGGAGAGCATCTTAGCAGCTTGGGTGCGTAGCTGAGGCATTGTGTCAGGGATGAAATGTGGAAACTGCAGCACCCACAGCATCGTACTTTGACTTCAGTGTGTCACTACACTGGAGTTCAATCAGCTCAATTTGAAGGTTGGTTGGTGCATTTTCCAGAGCAACTGCAAACGGATTGCTCAGCAGTTCAAACCTACATTTCTGGACATCAAAGTCAGCAAAACGCCGGGCAAACTCAACACTGAGTACGCTGAGTTTATCAGCAAACTGTGCACGTGGAAACACGGCGGTAGAGATGTGCATTGAAATGGTTTGGCAGCAGGGAAAATGGCCCAGGTTTCCTTGGAGCATCTGATTCCCCCACAAGAACAGTTTAGTTTTAAAGGCCCTCACTGCGGCGTACATATCTGTGATGATACGTTCCCTCCCCTGAAGCTGCAGGTTTAGCGCATTGAGATGGTTTGTGATGTCACAAAGAAAGGCCAGTTCACACAAAAACTTTGGCTCACGGCGCTCCACAGTGTCTTTCCCTTTGCTGTCCAGGAACAGACGTATTTCCTCACGCAGCTCAAAACATCGGTTCATTACTTTCCCTCTGCTTAACCATCTCACTTCTGTGTGATACGGCACATCCTCGTATTCTGAACCACATTCCTCCAGAAAAGACTTGAACTGGCAGTGATTCAGACCTTTTGCTCTTATAAAATTCACTACTTGTGTTACTGAGGTCATAACATGTTCCATCTATAGGGCTTTGCCACACAGTGATTCTTGATGTATGATGCAGTGGTAAACGGTTAGCTCACCTGCACAGTTCTCCAACCGCATCTTCTCCCGAACCCTGCCCACCAGTCCACTCTTTTGACCGCACATTGCTGGCGCGCCGTCTGTCGTTAGTCCCACAAGTTTATCCCAAGGCAGCTTCATTTCAGTGACACAGGTGGAAACCTCTTCAAATATGTCCTTTCCTGTGGTGTTGACATGCATTGATTTTAATCCCAAAAGTTCCTCCGTAACACACATATTTGAGTCCACTCCACGGATGAAGACTGACAGCTGGGCAGTATCACATGTGTCGCTGCTCTCGTCCACAGCAAGGGAGAATGCAACAAAATCTTTTCCCTTCTCCATCAGCTGCTCAAATAGGTTGGTGGCAAGATCACATGTGGGAGCAGCGATTGTGTTCCTGCTCAGGCTCACATTTGAAATTGCTTTCTTTTTCTCTGGGCACACAAGATCACAAACTCTCATCATGCACTTTTTCACGAACTCTCCCTCATTGAAGGGCCGTGCTGATTTTGCGATTTCTGCTGCCACAACAAAACTAGCCGCTACAGCAGCCTCACTTTGCGATGTGGCTTTTTTAAACATAGTCTGTTGTGGCGCCAAACGTCTTTTCATCTCCTCCGCTTTCTGGCGCCTCTGAGTCGTGTCCATGTCCTTGTACTTGTCGTGGTGTTTTGTTTCATAGTGTCGTCGTATATTGTACTCCTTGTTTATAGCCACGTTGGCTCCACATACAAGACATACAGGTTTGTCTTTTAGATTTATAAACAGATATTCTGTCTCCCACCTGTCCAGAAAGGTCCTGTTTCCTGCCTTTTTTTTCGCCATTTTTGGGAGAGGTAGCGCAGTGCCAGTAGTTGCGTGAGGTAGCGAGGTATACTGTCAACAACGGAGAGAGTGTTAATTGGTCCCGATGGAAGCGCCAAAACACCAGCTGAGCATTCTGTGATTTGTAGTATTAGCGTTACATGCGCTGCATAATACCGGCGGGCCAGCTCTAATAGTCATTTAGTATTGCCTTGCGGGCCAAATATAATTACACCACGGGCCAAATTTGGCCCGCGGGCCAGAGTTTGACACCTATGTTCTAGATGGTCGAAGATTCAGAAAACCTGTCAATACTGCCATCTATGTTGTATTCACTTGTGTCCACGGGATGTGGCTAAAACGCCCCCCAAAGTGACTCACTTTGGAATCAGGCATGAGTCGCCCCGCCGGCCACTCTTTTAAGAACTTGAGCGCCTTGAGCGGTTATCTAGCGCAATTGCGACGTACAGTCAGCTAGCTAGCTAGCTATGTTTACACCCCAAAAATATGTCTTCCTTTTGAAAAGTCTGCTGGTGTTGATGCTTTAGAGTGCCTCGTTGGTGCCCATGAGCAATTGCTATGTGCAGTTAGCTAGCTAGCTATGTTTACACCTCAAAAATGCGTCTTCCTTTTGAAAAGTCTGCTGGCGTCGACGCTTTCGAGTGCCTCGTGGGTGGCCATGAGCAATTGCGACATGCAGTTAGCTAGCTAGCTATGTTTACACCCTAAAAATGCATCTTCCTTTTGAAAAGTCTGCTGGCGTCGATGCTTTAGAGTGCCTCGTTGGTGGCCATGAGCAATTGCGATATGCAGTTAGCTAGCTAGCTATGTTTACACCACAAAAATGCATCTTCCTTTTGGAAGGTCTACTGGCGTCGACGCTTTAGAGCGCCTCATTGGTGGCTATGAGTGTGTGCAAATCTAGGAGAGAAGGCGAAAGAGTCAGGGGGAAAAATAAGGGACGAATACATTTTTAAAAAGAATCTGATTTGTTAGCCAGCATTTGGACTGAGGCTTCAGGCTGGCTTGTTTGCTTTGGAGTGCCCCATTGTCAGCCTCGACTGTGTGCACATCGCGGAGAGTGCCTTGTGGTTGCAGCATTGTTTATGACATTCTTCTGTCAAATTTACAAGACATTTATTTTCATGAGTATATATATCTTTTTTTTTTTTATCTTTCAGGATTTTTACGAAATCAATTGTTCCAGGAATGCCCTACTTTGTACCCAAGCCTTATCATACGAAACAATGAACAGCTCTGCCATCAATAGGCAATTATGTGAGTTCAATTAGACATGACTCTATAATCAATAATGATCATTTTGTCTAATTACAGGAAATGTTTCATCGGGGACAAGCGGGGAGTGAGGGGTGGGGGGGGGTCGCAGCTATAATTAAGCCTCCGCTCTCCTCGTCTGGAAGTGAAAAAAAAAAAATGAAACCAAGGCTTCCTCTTCTGAAGCTCATCCTTCCTGGGCAGCGTGTGCAGCATCTGCTTAATTATGGACGTCCCGGCCAACAAGACAAACACGTCCCACAAACACACTGGCGCTAGAATGAGGAGCAAAATGTCAGTAGCTTGATAAGCTGCCACAAACTTTAGTGTGCCATGTTGTTGTCTACTATTTGTGCGCCTGCCACCTCGCTTCACGTCTGGCTGTTGGGAAGCGTGGCCAATGAGCCGTGCGTCAACATGTGGGAGGCAGCGTGTGCTAGCGGACGCGGCCCCCGTGGGGGACACGGCGGCTGGGTGGCAGCTGGGCCAAAGTCTTGCGGAACAAAAGCGCCTGCTGAGTCGCACGCATGTAAGGAGGAGCCAATGACGGTTAGCGGTTGCAGATTGGAAATGCATGACTAATACAGTGAAACTCCTCTAGAACGAAACCTACATGGGCGAAAATACCCCCTAATGTGAAAAAATATTCATGCATTAACACCATTCCCATTCTCCTGCCCCCCATACGGCGAAAAAAAACCCTGTTGCGTGATACGAAATCATTGTCTCTGGTCCAGCCTCTCGAAGACATTCACTACAACGAAGTCTAATCCAACAGCGACCTCTACTGCTTCGTTCGGAAACGGCAACAGCAACCACCACACTGGTTTACATAGTGAATGATGTTTATTTCGGTCACAGCTGCAAGTTTCCTGAACGCAATATACTCATAGCTGCTCTGCCATTGGCTTGCCGAGCATCATTCTGGCCTCCGATTGGCCATGGGGGACCTCACTATCTATGTGTGTAGATGCTTTAGCTAGATCCGTGGAAGATAGCGTGGAATGCATCCGATTAGCTGCTCAGAGTAAATTATGGCTCGACGGACATTCAAATAAACGAACGGTTCCTCGAATGCTTTACTTGTTATCATGCTAAAAAGCTTACGCTAACTGGAGCGCTAATTAGAGAGAAGGCGAGTTCCATCGCGCTAACTATGGCCACCGAGGACTACGAAACGTCCCGTTTTCAAACGCTTTCAAAGTTCATCAGCTGAGCAACGCTGTCTTGGGTGGCGATCAAGAGTAAGTCTAGTTAGAGACAGTGAGATAGTGGAAAGAAGAGCCACCGGGGTACCAGGAAGTATCTGTTATTGTTAGATTCAGACGCAGCATGAACGTTGCATTGCTAAAATGGCTACAAAACGGACCTTTGGATGTCAAACAGCTAAGAAAAGAAGCGCTCTGACGCTGGAAGAGAGGGTAAAAGTGATCAAAATGAAAGACAGAGGAAGCAAAATAAAATACATTATCCAAGAAATTGATGTAAGTGAAAGTGAATGCTGATCGTAAATTTCGCAATTTCTTTTCCCTTTTTTTCTTATCTTTCTTGAGTGTGAGCCTGGATAGTTGTTCGTCTATGTGTGCCCTGCGATTGGCTGGCAACCGGTTCAGGGTGTCCCCCGCCGACTACCCGAAGACAGCTGGGATAGGCTCCAGCACTCCCCGCGATTCTTGTGAGGATAAAGCGGATCAGAAAATGGATGGATAAAATAATTTGTTTGCGGTAGGCAAACTTTACTAGATTTTTGGCACTTTTCTTGTTTTTGGAGCGAATGAATTTTATTTTATTTTTTTTACTCAAAATAAGAAATTCTAATCAAATTTTGAAGAAATGTTGCTTATTTCTAGTCAGGCTTTTTTTTTCTCATCCTGCACACATTCGCATCGAGCTCAATAAAATGTGCTACATGGTTGTACCTTCCTAATGACCCCCATGTGTCACTCTGACCTGCCGCAGTAGGCTTCGGGTTATCATAACCAAATAACAGGCGCAACGATCAGCTCACAGTTTGTGTCTCTCATCAGACCGTTTTTGTGGCGCATCGTTTTTTTTTTGTTTTTGTTTTTTTTTTTAGTCCCAGATACACTATATCATCTTGGACAGGTGGGCCTGCACAACATAATAGACCTTTTTTTTTTTTTTAAACATAGTGGCCATCCAGCCCAAGTGGCCATTCACCTTGTGTTTCGGAAACATTTCATATACGGTGTTGTAAAACTTTTTATAGCCGATACCACTCCAAACAACAGCATAAAAATACTCTTGACTAACATTAAAATGCAGTCCAAGCCATTGTAACAGTTTGAACATGAATACTCTTCAAATAACGACTCAATTACATGTTTATTACACGCAAGTGTTTCAAACGAACAGTTAACGATGACATGCAATTGTACATTGATAATACTCAACCGTACTCATAAATGGATTCTTTTTAAGCCTACCAAGAGCCTCGTAGTTGTCGCACACTTTGAAAATGAGCGATAGCTTAGCATTGAAACTGTAAATGATGACAAAACAGTCAAACTGTTGCCCTTATTAACAAACCAGAAAGTTGTGATATCATAAAAAAAGAAATTTGTGAAAAAACATCATCACGTGTATCCTGCCAACATTCAAATGTACCTTTATGATATTACAAAAAAAATCTAGTACAAATGTTCATCAAATGCTTTTTTGTTTTTTCTCCCAAAAATAGTCTGGATCAAAAATGGGATACGTTGCAACATTCAACTTTGTTCTAAATTAAATTTTGGTTCAATTGGGTTTTTTTTTATTTGAAAAAAAATCACAACCTTTTCTCATACCCTTATGATGGGTGGGGGATGGGGGGAGGGGCATGTCCAGTGTTCTTTGACTCTGCAGTCACAAGAGAAATTCGATAGCTCACAATGAAAGTTTCCCTCTAGCCCGGAGTACCAAACGCTGCCGTGCCGTCACGTCATTCTCACTGTCGTGCGCTTGTTCAATGTTGACTTTGGCTTGTTTGCTTGTTTGTTTTGGAGCTAGCCGCTTGTTTTCTGTCTGGCAAAGAAGATCCATGACTATCAAGTGCCTCCTTCTTATCCCTCCCAAATGCAAAACTTGCAGCTTGCTATAATGTGCTGGGCCAAAGCAAAACCGATTGATTGCGTTGTTCCGGTTTTCTTCGTACGATAGCAAGTCGCAAGATGCGAAAGTGGGTGTGTGATATTTGATCAAATCTAGCATCACTGTGGTTCAAGCGCTTCCGTTTTCTCAGTTCATGTGTTTTCAGTTCCTCGGTGCCGCTCAAACTCCTCCTTGACCTTTTATGTCCGTTCATTTCACCGCGTGCAGCTTCCTGCGAGTGTGCTGCTCAAATCTAATAACGACCTCTTTCCTTTATTTCAACATTGTTCTAATGACCGGTGGCCATTTACGGCAACTCATCACTTCACGTACGCTACTAAACCATTTCCTGAAACACTTCAGTCAGTGAAATTGTGGGGACATAAAAATATGAGTGAAATTATTCGGGAAAGAAAAAACATTTTCATAAAAAACAAATGTTTTCTCAGTTGGATTCATCAAAAGTGGGCACCTTTCGCTTTGCGTGTCGTTGTGCTTCCTCAGTCCGCTTGATGATTTGGATGATGCTTTATTGAGCCTGCAATGACTTTCAGGTCACGGCTGTGCATTATCAAGAGTGACACGCTTGAATTTTTTGACCCAGTTGGTGTTTCCAAACTTTTGACTGGTACTGTATTGCTAAATTAATATACCGTATTGGCCCGAATATAAGACGGTATTTTTTGCATTGAAATAAGACTGAAAAAGTGGGTGTCGTCTTATATTCGGGGTCTAGACATTATATCCATTCACGACACTAGATGGCGCCAGATATCATTGAAGCGAATGCTGAACTTGACTCCCCAGGCCAAAGTGAACCCCTGCCACGAAGAATAAAAATAAAAATAGCGCTAGCACGAAGAAGAAAAATAAAAAATAGCGGTAAGAAGGAAAATAGAAGAAAATAATAGAAGAGATAACAGAAAATGGAGAAACGTAGTGACAATCTGGAGAAAAGTGGGTCGGAGATCGGCCAGGTTAACCGGCACCTGGGGAGAAGTTATGATGTAATTTACATTTCAAAAACCAGAAGCCATTCATTTACGAATGTGATTGCACTTTTGATTTGAATGAGGCAAAATAACATGCTTTTTCCTCTCAAATATAATTTTATAATCATTTGTTTCAGATGTACTGTAATTATTTTCTGTATAAAAATTAATTTGGGGTTCAAAACGTCTTTTTTCGAACTTGAGTCTTGAAAAAGAGGGGGTCATCTTATAATCAGGGCCGTCTTATATTCGGACCAATACGGTATTATTATTAGCCCGGTGGTCCAGTGGTTAGCGCGTGGACCTCACAGTGCAGAGGTACCGGGTTCAATTCCAGCTCCGGCCTCCCTGTGTGGAGTTTGTATGTTCTCACCGGGCCTGCGTGGGTTTTCTCCGGGTACTCCAGTTTCCTCCCACATTCCAAACACATGTACAGCAGGCTGATTGAACACTCTAAATTGTCCCTAGGTGTGAATGTGAGCACAGATGGTAATTCGTCTGTGTGTGCCCTGCGATTGGCTGGCAACCGGTTCAGGGTGTCCCCCACCTACTGCCCGAAGACGGCTGGGATAGGCTCCAGCACCCCCGCGACCCTTGTGAGGATAAGTTGATCAGAAAATGGATGGATGGATTAAAAACAAGGTCAAAACCGCATCTAGAAAAGTTTACTTGCATTCTGGGTTGAAAAAAAAAATACCAATGCAAGTGCTGAGACACTTTTCTTTTGGCGGTGGGGGCTTCGGCAATATTCAAATGATGCGAAATTGAAAGTGACACCTTGCCAAGTTTTCGGTTACTCACCCATGCGCATGCCTTTCGGGGGTTTGAGTGTAGCTGCAGGGGAATATGCTGCGTGTCACCTCCCGAGGCTTCCCACTTTGACATCTCCACAGTTAATATGACAGCATATTAGCGCTGCAAGGCCGGCTTACCAATAACCTTGGCGCGGGGCGCCGTTGTTTTGTATGCGCGCAGCTCATGTCGCCCCTCTCGCTGCGCGGAGCTTGTTGTTACACATTTCGACAAAGTGATCGTTCAACCTTGCAGGCCCTCGGATTGCGTCTTCTGCAATTGGGATTGCCGTGTTGATCTGAGTAGTTCAATGCGTTGTTTTAATAAATCTACTAGAAATCATTATGCCATTTTTTTTTTGCATGTTTTTTTTTGTACTTGAAAATAGCTCTCTGTTGTAAAGTTAAACAGGTAGTAAAGGCCAAAATAGATCGGCTGATTGCAATCGTCATCGGCCTCATCAGGTGAATAACAGTTGGGCCCGACTTGAACCCTATAATGCCATTTGTATCCTATTTGATACATGCATTTTCATTTTGTAACTCATTCTTTCTATGACATTAAATCATCTGTATCAAATTTGATACTGCAGGTTCAAAATATGATTTTTTTCAAAATTTTCATTTTCAGATGTAATCTACATAATGCTTATAAATGGAATATGACAAATATCTAAAACAACATGATATGGCAAAAATATTTTTGTGGATTTTGTTATAAGGGCTAACGAACGTCTCGGTTCCCAAAAATCAGATTTTTAAGAGTACAACTTGAAAGACAAGTCGAAATCATATTTTTGAGCCCAAAATTTATATTTGTACAAATACAAACTGTTTCAGTCGATGGCACACTTGTCCAGCAGCGTTTTAGGTCAAAATCAAATATTAAAAAAAAAGAACTCCAGAAGTCATAAAGTGCAATCTCCAAGATGTTCCGAAGTATAATTAAGGAGTGGCCGAGTGGAGGGTAATAACAATAAAGTGCCTCGAGTAGCCCGTGCGGGGGCAGAACATATCTCTGTTCTTTCTTATTTATTACGTGTATATTTGCCCCTCGTCGCAAAAATTCAGAGTTCATTCCCAAAGTGCAAATATGGGATCGAATCCATGGACGATAACTGACATTTGATTGTAACGACTGCAAAAAAGTAAAAGGGATACAAGTCTAAAAGTAGGTCTTAATTTTGCGGGCTGTTTTTATACCGGAATGGATTGAAAGCGTCCAGAAGTATGATGCACTGGATGAAAAAAATGGTGATGAATATACAGTCAAACCTCGGTTTTCGAACGTCTCGGTTCTCGACCAATTCAGTTTTCGACCAAAAATTGCGAGTTTTTTATGCCTCGGATGACGAACAAATTTCGGTTTCAAACTGAGCACACTTGAGGTTTGACTGCCTTCCTTCCACGAGGAAGTCCTTCCTCGTGTTGCTTTCCATTTGAGCAGACGTATTTTGATTTTAAAAGAGCCAGATGGTTCTGCATGACGAAACCGAGGTTTGAACTCCATTTTATCACCCCCCGATCTGGTTGTCTACTTGAAAAAATGTAACAGATGATTTTTATTTCGTGCAAGCATTTGTTGAAATGAAACTGAGTAAATTCAACAAAAACTTTTTTCAATGTACTTTCAACAAAGCTGCTTAAGTCCAATTTTAACAATGACTTTAACCCTTTTGGGGACAACGGTTACTATAGTGGACAGATTATGTTTTCAGGTTACAGGATGCATGAAAGTGTTAAAGGTTAACTCTTTCATTCCACAAGGCGTACTTGTACGTCTTTTTAATTAGGACATGCCTACCAAGGACATAATGTGCGTCTGTCTTTTTTTTTTTTTTTGCGTCATAGAGAGGAGGAGGGTCCGATGCAATCTCTGAATGGGAATCAGCCATTTGCATTGTAAATCATGTAAAAAGTGACCAATAGGTGGCAGTGGTGCCTCACGTGATTGAAATGCATGCTTTTACAAAAAGCTCTTTTTCTCCGTTTTTTTGGCCAGGAATCGCCATTTTCATTAAATTTAGCCATTTTGTAATGCCGATTGCTGATAAACGGAAAAAGAAACAATTTTTTTTCTGCTGAAAGAAGAGAGTCCAAACTTTATTTTGGTAGGCTCCATAGTTATATTACAGTGAAACTCCTCGACAACAAAATCCACATGGGTGAAAATACCCCCTAGTGTGAAAAAATATTCATGCATTAACACCATTCCCACTTTCCTGCCCCCCATACAAAGAAAAACATGTACACATATGTTTGTGTGTGTGTGTGTGTGTTTACATCTGAGATCAAATTTGCTACAGTGAAAACCCCCCTGTTGTGAAAGATTTCTTGCTGCAAACATGATTTCGTTGTAGAGGAGTTTCACTGTAGAACCAAATATTCTGTGAGCCTTGCAAGATCAGTCAAAATCCAGTAAAACACTGGGATTGAGGGGGTTGCTCCAGTGAAAAGGGCTGGGATTGAATGAGTTAAAGAATCTTTTTTTTTTTTAATAAAACAAAGGCATTGGGCTGACATTCTCTCCTTGAGAAATTTTCGACAGTATAAATGTGCCCATTTTGTGCAATTGAGTGAAATGTCTTCATTCCTACATTGTTATTCAACACATTGCATCACTTATTTAAAGTCACGTTCAAGCTTCCTGTTTCGCAAAACATGATTTCACCCTGTGTGGCTCATGTATCCCTCATGTCATTTCTGTGTGTTTATTTTTTTTGTGTCCTGCAGGAGCGTCTTGGCTCACAACAGCAAATTGTCTCCCAGCTCACATCTACTCACATTTTACAGGTAATTAAAACCGATTGAAAAAAGTCCCAAAAAAAGCTCTTGCACAGCCAATGGTGGTCCCCCCCCCCCCCCCCCCCCCAAAAACAAGCGTCTCAACTTTCAAGGTCACCCTCCACTTGCACCGAATTGAAAATCCCACAGCTCAATTTGGCTTGTGAGTGTTTGAGATAAAGCGATCAACTCAGCGGGGCCGTCGCAGTGGCGCGCGCGATGACACCCGCCTCATTATTCGAAAGCTACGTCTCGCTGTGAGTGGTAAAATCAAACACTAATACAGTTCCATCTGACGCTTTCCTGTTGGAAATTCATTTTGCGTGTTAAGAAGCTTCAACATTCATATAGTGGGCGCGTTTCAAATCCCGGCACCCGGTAATTGAAACTGCAAAATAGAATGACGTCCATTTTACTTTTGAATTGAAGTCGCGGCAAGCGCCCAGGCTGATTGTCCAAGTGGGGTACGAATAACACTCGTGGTACACCAACTCCCCCTAGTGGTTTGCGGAAGAATCACTGAATTAAGTAGAAATTAAATGATTTTTTGTTTTTTTTCAATGCAGCTCTGATATTTGTCTGTTTTTCTTATTACTTTCTACGTAGGAAACAGTTTTTTTGCTTCTCATGTCCAGAACATTTCATTATTTGATTTTTTTTACCTTTTAAGCAAAGTACGGATGTTTAACTTCAATGCATTGCAACACATTTACATTTCAAATATTAACAACTGAGCGTTTTGAAAAAAAAATGTCTGTACATTTTTTAACTGTTGCGCATTAGATTTTAATTGTATCATTATTTTCCTGACCCCTCTTTTCCTATATTTCAAGTGTAGTGTTAGTGATTCAAACTGTGCAAAATTGTTGACATCATGCAATAAGTCGCAGTTTGGTTAATTTTGCTTTTTTTCCCCCCAAAATCGCATCTATTGGTCAGTCTAAATGTTACGTAGATTAATTATTGTGCAATCTGAGGTGTTGAGAATGGATTGCTAGCTTTGACCATGTTCATGGTTGAGCGAAAATGCTGTTTTGGGAGTCTTCTGAAAAGTGACTGTTTTGGAGGTGCAAGCTTTTGGTTCAACGCCAGCGAAATAGAGCAAACCAGTAGGTTTTGACATTTTTGATGAATGCCTGTGCCAGACAGTGATTTTTGGAGGTGGGACTTGTGATTATGTGTGTCGAGTAGCCTCCGGCTTTTCAATGTTTCATTTTCTTTTGTCCCACATTTAAAAAAGGGTAAAAAAAAAAAAATTCAGCTCATGACTTGGTCCGTTTCTGTGGCAGGCTACTTGGAGCCCATCATTCTTGTCAGTGTGCCAACGGACGTTGTTTGTCAAATAAAATTTTGACTATGATTGCTCTCTTCAAATTATTCCTCCATTATAACTTGTGTGTTGTGACACACGGATAGTCATTTGACTCTCAACTTGGAATTAGCTGTTCACAAATCATGTGGCTCATAAAACTGCCTAATGGAGCTTGAGTATTTGGGTTTTTTATGGAATGCAGCCAGAGCCAGTGAGCTGCTTTTCCATCATCCCCACCCCCAACCCCCACCACCACCACCACAAATGTGTGATGCCACTCAACTGTGTTCGACATAATCTCATTTCAGCGTTTTGTTCATTTTCGATGGTTGATTACACTGGTGCACAGCAAATTGTCATCAGAGAAGGCTGCACGTGTCCCTACATGTATTTTTTTTATGCTCATTTCAAAATTGGCTTTCATTTTATTTATTTATTTACATATTTTCACTTGCACAATACAGACGTTTATCATGTGCTGTAATTTGTATATATGTTGGTTCAACAAAATTCCACTTGTTGCTGCCCCTTGCCCTTAATTTAGACATACAACCTCTGTTTTCGTCCATAATCCGTTTCCAGAAGGCTGTTCGAAAACCGAAATTGTTCGAAAACCACTCTTTTTAAAATAAAAATGTTTACTGAACACGTCTGCTCACAATGGAAAGCCACACGAGGAAGCGTCACTTCCTCGTGTAAGGAGGGCGAGAGGAGTCAAATGTTGCATTCAAGTGCACTCAGTTTGTTCGAGAACCGAAATTTGTTCGACTCTAAATTTTTGGTCGAAAACCGAATTGGTTGAGAATCGAGACGTTCGAAAACCGAGGTTTGACTATATTACTCAATATATTACTATATTGCATACATTATTCTTATTTTTATTATTTATGAAAATCTGACGTGCTACATAAAAACAAGGACAGAATTAGTGCCCCCCCCCAAAAAAAACCTCTTTTGACCTCAAAAATTCAAATTTACTCTTTACTTTTGCACTGATATTTACATTTCATTTCTGTTCGTTTAGAATATTTCACCACTCTTTATTTCGAGTTGTAGAATAATTATTATGTTCATTAAAGTATCTATTTAAGTCACTCGCTTGACCTGTGTGCGGACATCGGTTCCCACTCGGTGACGGTGAGAATGTTGGTGTAGTCCGCCTCCCGCCTGAAGTCAACCGGGATAGGCTCCAGCGACCCTTTACAGGGTAAGCGTTGTCGAAAATAGATGGATGAAGGTTCATAAGTGGAGAATTGAGTACATTTGCCACCTCTGGATCCCTCCGGAAACGAAATAAATCTATGTAGTCGTGGGCGCGCCCTCCAGTGGCGTTTAGCAGTATTGCAGCCTTACTGGCTGGCTGGCAGCACGTGCAAGGAAGTCACAGGCGCCGCTTGCATGTACAGCCAATCGCTTCCTCCTGACGCCACCGAGGCTGGACTCCTCCACGGGGCTCCGATCCTATTATCGCGCACATTCACGGAGGATGCACACTTGCAAGGGATACAAGGGAGAGGGAAGAGCTCCAGCGATGGCGGGGATGCAGCTCGCACCTGTCGGCCGCTCCACGCGTCGCTGACTTCGGTCAAGATCGCGGCCGCACGGCATCTGAGCGGATCAGCTGTTATTTACTAGGGAATATCGTCGTCCTTTTTTATTCGTCGAGGGACTACTTTTGTATTTTTTTGGACTGCATCTAATATGTAATTAATTGTGGCACGCTGGACTTTAAATGCGCAGTGGATTAAGATCACAAACGTGACCGCGCATGTTTCGCGATGTCTCGGACCGTTCACCTGTTTAGTCAGAACTACAGGGGCTGTTCTCGAGCAAATAACAAGATGGACTTTTTAACCCGAGCAAGAAATCCCGCGGATGCCATCGTAAGGTGCGCGTGAAGCTTGACATAACTGTGGGGACCGAAGCAACAAAGGATGATCATGTTTCGTAAATTCAGAGTCGTGCTGCTCACGGTGTTCCTCGTGGCGTGCACGGTGCACATCATGATAGACTTGCTGCCCAAATTGGAGAAGAAGACTTCGGGAGCGGACGGGGTTGACAGCGGCTGCCAATGCGCCCATCACGCCGGCGCGGAGTCGCCGGGCTGGGCCAGCCAGCAGCAGCAGCAGCAGCAGCAACAGCAGCGCGTCGGATCAGCGGCCGACTCGGGCGCGTGGCCCAACAAACACACGCTTCGAATCCTCCAGGATTTCAGCAGCGAGCCCAACTCCAACCACACCACCACCTTGCAGTCCCGGGAGAAGAGCGCGGGCGCCGGCCAGCGAGCGGCCGACTCCCACCGGAGGAGGGCGGGCGCCGGCGCCACGGCCGGGAAGGCGGACGGGCACAAGCCGCTCATCGGCGAGGCGAGCGGGGGTCGCACGGTGGCCGGACCCGGTGCCGGTGCCGGTGCATCCCGACTCGCGGCTCTCTTTGAGCATCCTTTGTATAAGATTGCGCTTCCGCCTCTGACGGAGCGGGACACTTTGTTTAACGTCAACACGGAAATTAGATTTTATCCCAAAGCCACTGACCAACAAGGATGGTAAATTACTTGAATTCTAATGTCTGTCTGTCTGTCTGTCTGTCTGTCTGTCCGTCCTCCAGGTCATCTATCGATCCACTTGCTCATCGAACCATCCAGCCATTCATTCATCAGTGTCACCTGTCGGCCTCACTCAGTATTCATTCATTCATTTTCTTTCTTTCTCTCCATTATCTCCCCATTTATCCATCCGATCATATCAGTATTTATCGATCCATCTATCCATATGTTTATTCATCCATTCATCTCTCCCTTTATTCATCCCAATATCCTTCCGGCCAAATATCTGTCCATTTGTCTACCAGTACAGTCGATGCATTTCTTCATTCATCCATCTGTCTACCCATAATTCCATTCATTTATCCATCTGTCCAACCAGATACTATGTCCATCCATCCATAAATCCATCCATCATTGGCACATTAACCCTCATGCAGTATTTTTAAGCGGCTGCATGAAGGGTATTACGTCCCAAAAATGTCCCTCTTCCAATGTGCAACAACTTTTTTCACTTTTAATTTGTTTTCACTCCCTCAAAATGTTCAGTGGGAATTGGCCAAGACATAGATATATATATATATATATATACATCCTATGCAAAAGTTCAGCTTCGTGGAGTTATTTTTCACTGTTCTGTCTGTGGTGTCCATTTGTCCAACAGTCCAAAATCGTCCAAAGTGTCCGAAATGTCCAATTTTGGGATTATTACTGCATGGGGGTTAAGTGATATCTCCCTGCTTAATTTTGCCGTGTTCCAGCTCATTTTGAACATGCACGAAAGCTCAAAGAACAACTGCTGAATGTAGAATTCAACGTACATGACAAGAAAAAAAAAAGCCTCTTTGAGCCTTTTGGTCAAGACTTGCTTTTTCCTGAGGAGGACTCCTACAAATTTGGAGCACTCAAGATGAAATCATCAAATAAGTAGCCTACTAAGAATGCAAATGCACGCCTGATGAAAGAACTCGTTTTGGGGGATTTTGATCAAGTAGTTAACTGGAGGAGCTCCAAATCAGCCAAAGTGACAAACTCTTTTAAACAAAGTTGTTACTGGTGTAACCTGTTTTTTGACTGTTTTGTGTGGATTTTTACAGTATGGGTCAAAATGACCCACAACTTAATCAATGTGATTTTTTTTTTTCCAACATGAGGGTTAAGAGTTAGTATACTGTATGGGAATCTCATCTGCTTTAAAAGGAGTTAGGGAGTTTGATGGTGGCATCAGCAAGGCAACTGTAATGGAAGTTTTGTCATATTTTTGCATACGTTCTTTTATCCTGTTGCTTCTGGTTCATCACGTTGTATTATTATGATGAGATTGTCCCGATTTGGCGGAAGCATGAAAAAAAAAAAAAAAAAACAACCATCTGCCTTCTCATCTCCAGGCCGACCGAAGACGGCAACGCGCGGGATGACGACAGCGTCCGAGTGGCCGAGGCGACGGCCGAATCGTACCCCAACTGGCTGCGTTTCCACATTGGCATCAACCGCTACGAGCTGTACGCCAGAGGCAACCCGGTGCTGGATGCTCTGCTCCACGACCTGCAGATGCAGAAGATCACCAGCGTGGGTGAGTCTCATTAGAGCAGGTGTCAAACTCATTTCACATTGTGGGCCACATACGGACTCAGTAGATGGCAAGTGGGCCGAACCATTAACATTATACCATACTGTGCTATGAATCACCAAAATGTCCTCTCTTTCTTTTGTTTTGGTCTCAAGAAGTATTGATTGGCGCTTTCATATCATTTGCTGCGTTAGGTCTATCATGGTGACGCACTGAGACTGCTGTTTTCTTCCCTGATCAAAAAAATGTTGTCTTCTTCTGTGATAAAAAAAAAAAGTGTGCCCCCTAGCGGATAATCCACGAATTGCATTTTATTTAAAATATTCATTCTGTGTCTTTAATGCATTTTTTTTTCACTTTTAAATTATCCCGCAGGCCGGATCGAACCTCCTTGGGGGCCAGTTCCGGCCCGCGGGCCATATGTTTGACACCACTGCATTACAGGTGTCCAAACATTTCAAGGCGCCGCAATTTCCTCCATGTGCAAGTTGGAGCGCGAGTAATATGTGACACTGTTGAGTCAAGAAAGGGGCGCAATACTGGCGGCGAATGACGCTTGTGCGTCGGTGAAATGTTCTTGCCCTTGTGACTGCGCTACATACGGAAGCTAATTAGCTGTCTGATGCTCCTCTGTGGTTCGAATGGTAGTCAGCTTCATCCAGTGGTCAAATTTGCGTGTGCGTGTGTGTGTGCGTGCGTGTGTGTGTGTGTGTGTGTGTGTGTGTGTGTGTGTATGTGCACGCCGCATTACATCCATGGCAACATGCGCCTTCATCACTTGGGCCGTCACGAACAAATTTTTTTTCAATCAATCATCCTTTTCGATTATTAAATCGATCACCGACGCAATTCTTCAACCCAAATCAAGTTTCTTTTGTCACATCTTCACACTCATCGCAGCTTGCGCTGTCTTACACATCTCATCGTGCGGACGCCATCTTTTCAAACTGCCTTTTTTTCCAGACTCGCTTATGTAGTTTATCAGATGTAAAAAAAAAATAAAGCCTTTGTCTGGAGTCGCACAATATAAAACGGAGTCTAGCGACTCGCCCCCCTCCTAATTTTACACACAGACACCCACACCACCGCGCGCGCAGCAGCACTTATATGTCTGGGTGACACCGCAAAGCAAAGCTAGTTACAAGGTTTGAGCATCTCCTGGGGCTAATGTTGCTTTATCTGCCCTCGAGTCGCACTCCGGAGCGCCGGCTCTGTGTCAGCCTTTTGTTCTTGTTCGGATTAGGCTCATAAATCATAACGCGCTCTTGGTGGAAGCGCGGCGGATTTATCATCGGAACATGAATCTGGTTACGGAGGTGGAGGAGGGGGCGGGGCCTGGAGCGTTCCGAAAAAAGCCAGACAACACCGAGGTGATGAATTTGTCGACGCACGGAGCGAAAGATGGATAGTGGGTCAACACAAACACACGTATTAGCGCTCTAATACTAAGACAGATGGCCTTGGGAGCGCAAAGTGTGCTGTTGAAGTTGATTGATGTTGTCATGCCATGACGAGACTTTGCATGGCAAGTCCACAAACAATACGATAAGATGAGCTTTGCTGAGAATTTTCCACTGCGGGATGAGGATTACCTCTTTTTTTTTTTTCTTTTCCAATTTTCAATTAAACAACAAAAAGCGAGCAGCGCCGAGCACAAGGATTGAGGTCACTTCCTTGAGGATTGTGGCTTCTGATTGCAGCTCGCGTCGTTCCATCGCTGGTGTGAAATGGCTCTCAAGGGTTCATTGATGTGTTGTTGAGTTTAATCTTCCGATTTGATGACGCGACACAAGGGCAACATCTACTTGACCTTGCTTTGATAAATCTGGCTCATGGGATGACCTGATGGCTTTTCTTTGGCTTAGATGTGCTGAATATTGTCCGAGAGGTTTTTGACAGGCGGCTTTTTTTTTTTTTTAAGTGTTCATCGTGCAATCAAACAGAATAATGGTCGAATTTGCTATAAATAGAACGTGTCGGGTGTCAGTTTTTATTATTTTAAGGTACCGGGTACTCATGGAAGCTGTCAATACCATCCAGCGATACTTTAAGCCCCCCCAAAAAAAAATCTCACATCAGGGAAGTCCTCCTAGTCACTAGTTGGCGCTACACTGCGACGGTTTGACACCAGCAAATCATCAAGCGTGTCTCCAAATCGAAGGGCTTTGTTCCCACTTATTTATAATTTTGTCAATTTAAAAAAAAAAAGAAAATCAGAAGCACTTGTGGTACTCTGTATCTGTGATTACTCGAGTGAGTACTGGGAAAAAAAAGAGCCTGTAGTTATAAATTGTCAGCTGAGTAGCATAATTGCTAAAAGTCTTTTTTTTTTCTTCTTCAACTAGGAAGACTGATGAAAAAAAAAAACCCTCACAAGTTAAAGCCAATTGCCTCGATTGAATTGTAGAATTGAATGATCAACCCATCCTCTTTTTGAAACACTTATCAGGTTGTTGTGTGTCTTAAACGCATGTGTTCTTCAAAACAGCCTGAATGGATGATTATTTTGTGGGCTTCCACAAGTCACATTGCGTCGCTGTCGTTTGAAAATCCGCCACACGCAAATTTGATCACAGCCAGTAATTAGTCACAAATCATCCCAGTTGGTCAGCCCCCGTCAAATAAAAAAAAAGATCCTTTTATAACGATGAAAATACAACAAATTTTGCCATTTCCAAGCAGATGATCTTCACGAAAAGAAATCTGCACACCCCGGAGTACTCGTAGCTGTTCAAGATGGCAATAAACGACAGTTTGGCATGGCTAGTGAGTCGGATTTTTGTTGGCCACGCCCCTCGTCGCTAAGTGAGTCGGCCATTTTGAATACAAGGGTTAGCCAGCAAGTCGCTGCCATGTGAAGTTAACGCTCAGTCATAAACGAACATCCATCCATCCATTTTCCAAACCGCTTCATCCTCACTAGGGTCGCGGGGGGTGCTGGAGCCTATTCCAGCAGTCTTCGGGCAGTAGGCGGGGGACACCCTGAATTGGTTGCCAGCCAATCGCAGGGCACACAGAGACGAACAACCATCCACGCTCACACTCACACCTAGGGACAATTTAGAGTGCCCAACGAGCCTGCCATGCATGTTTTTTTGGAATGTGGGAGGAAACCGGAGCACCCGGAGAAAACCCACGCAAGCCCGGGGAGAACATGCAAACTCCACACAGGGAGGCCGGAGCTGGGATCGAACCCGGTACCTCTGCACTGTGAAGCCGACGTGCTAACCACTGGACTACCGGGCCGCCCCATAAACGAACAGATCCGCAAAAGTCTCATACCTGTCAACTTGTACGTTTTCCCTGTATTTTATTCTTTTTTTTTTTTCATTTCAAATCATGTACGGCGTATTACAACTTTTATACGGGGGGGAAAAAAACCCAATTGTGAACCGATCTCACAAAGACCATTTTGGCTCAAATCCAGATCGTCTCACCTGCTGGTGGCCAACAACAATGCCGTCGTCGATCGCTACTATTGTCACGGCAAATCTGCAAAAGTAATCCTCAATCGTATTTTTTTTTTCATCGCTGCGTACGGTCGGATTGATGCAAGCATGATGTGCGCATGCGCGGTAAGCCGTTGTACGTTTTTTTTGTTGCTTTTTAAGGGGAATCGTAATCATTTATAAGGGCAGGTATTAGCCGAGGTTAACAGGTATGAAGTCTGTCCTTTAACAACCAAGAATTTTTCTTTGACACTTAGGTGGTCGCCTGGTTAGCACAGGGGTCAGCAACCCAAAATGTTGAAAGAGCCATATAGGACAAAAAAAACAAAAAACATATATGTCTGGAGCCGCAAAAAAATAAAAGCCTTGTATCAAACTTACAATGAAGGAAACACATGATGTATGTATGTATGTAGGAGACTGGACTGTTGTTATGTGTTCACAAACGCCCCCATAGAATTTATTTCGTGATTTCCTCGCTTGATTTTTTGTTTTGTTTTGGTGCATTGTTTTCGCTTTTCTTAGTGTCACTGAAGTGATCATGAATTTCCGTTTTTCGGAGGCTGTCTTTGAACACCTCTCGAGTTGAACGAGAAGAGAGAAGGCACGGAGTCTGAAGCAGACGTCTCTATGTTTGTCGAGACTGTTAAAAGCATAAATAAAGTGTACGTTTTTTAAAAAAAAACAACACCGGAGCTCTCCTTTTTCGGAGCTGCAACATGTATCTATATCTATTTGAGCTATATTAGCCTACTATCAAAATCTTTTTCCCATTTTCAAACATTTTTTATAAAGCTCCAGGGAGCCACTAGATGTCGCTAAAGAGCCGCATACGACTCTGGAGCCGCGTGTTGCCGACCCCCGGGTTAGCACGTCGGCCTCACGGTTCAGAGGTACCGGGTTCGATTCCGGGCTCCGCCCTTCCTGTGTGGAGTTTGCGTGTTCTCCCCGTGCCAGCTCGGGTTTCCTCACACATTCCCAAAAAAACATGCATGCAACACTCGAAATTGTCCCGATGCGTGATTGTCAGCGCAGATGTTCAGGGTGTTCCCCGCCTACTGCCCAAAGACAGCTGGGATAGGCTCCAGGTGAATTCCGTCACTAAGACAAGTTAGCAGCACCTATTGGAAGATGGACGTTCTAAAAACAAAGAACCTTTTTCCCGGCCGGCTCACTGTGAATTATTGTTCTTTTTTCCAAATTGCTTACCGCCCTACAACTCACTCTGTCCACTTGTACCCACTGATTATTTTCATGCCACTTGTCCAAAGCGCTCACAATTCTTCTTTGATTGCTCATTGTGGTCAGTGGATGTGATTGCTTTTGTTCCATTCGTGCCAAATTGCTTTCAAAGTTTGACGGCGGCCAAAAATAGCTGTGGCGATGAGAGACTTTTTCATACAATTTCTTTTTTTTTTTTTTTTTTTTGTCCTTTCCATTGCAGCCATGAAGTCAGGAGGCACCCAGCTCAAGTTGATCATGACCTTCCACAACTATGGACAAGCTCTGTTCAAACCCATGAAGTAAGTGAATCACCAATTTGAGAAATCTCACACTTGGACTTTGGTGAGAAAATCGCCAAGAAGCGAAAGCTTTGTCTAATGAGCCCACTTGTAATGCGCAGGCTTGAAATATATCTCCTGCGAATTGCTTTCCAAACTTTGCCGCGGCATCTTTTGGCGCGTTGAGAAACACAACGCGCCCCTCGACGTGATCCTTTTCTCATGTCTGTCTCCTTTTTAATGAACATCAACAAGCCGACGTGTCTTTGGGGAGACGTTTTTACGCTGGCGAAACGAAAAAGAAGGAGCCAGCCTCTCTCTCGGTTGCCCCATCTAATGCCCCCCCCCCCCCCACACCCACCCCCTCACCAACACGGATAAACAGCGTCCAGGCCAACTGGGCTGTGATCAAAAGTAATTGCTCGCAAGCTCGCTTTGATGCCTGGGAAATGCAGAATAGTTTTCGACACGGGAGTCTCGCTGGAGAGCGTTAGATTCTCTGAGCGAGTGGAAATAGTTTGAGACGCACAAAGATGTGTTTTTTCCTCCCCGGATTGTGTAGTAGTGCCTGAGATGGCTGCGCACTCTACCGTCTTAAAAATAATTTAAAAACCATAATAATGTAATTACCTGCAATGTAAAGAATGCTCACTCTGGTATGTGTGCACCTGGACCACCAGGGGGCAGTATAATACATAGCCATACGACAGACTTGATCATGAAACGAGGCAAAGAAGGCCGTCTCTCGTCTCAAATTCATCAAAGATAAAGAATACACACCTTTGAATATTGTTTTCTGCTCTGTCTGTGTGTGTAACGACCATTTGTCAGCAAATATAAGTTCGTTAACTCTCATTTCGCTCGACCATCTCTGATAGTTTGCAACGTGTGTTAGCATTAAGCTAGCGCACTCTTGTTAGGCAAAATTGGTGAGTTTTGGTGAAAAATCCCAATGTGTGACTCTGTTTCCTGTTTAGTTTAGTGGAAATAAACAGTTAGAAGCAGGCACTAGAGCTTTTTTCAAAAAACTGTTTACTCTCTGCTGCCTATCGTGAAGTTCGCCGCTAGCTTAGGCCACACTCAAAACACTTTTGCTAGCAAACACACCCCCAAAAGAAGAACAACAGTCAAGAGACATTTCGAATCATTAAAAACTCTCAATTTAGAGTCTGAATTGCATGATAGTTTGAGTTTACCTGAGTAGAAATTCAATTAAATTAATATTACGATTGCGTATAAATGCACACACCACAAACGTATTCAAATGCAGCCGGTGTTGTATCGCTTATTGCACTTAGTTGTCTAATTGGAGTCAAACGTGTTTCTTTGTCAATCCCGAATAAACCACCTGGAGCGTTCCCAGGAGAATATAAAACAACAACAAAACAAATTACCTTTGTTTGACTGTTTTCGGTGTGCGTTATTTTGGAAGCGTTGCGGCATTTTGGGTGCAGTCGTTCCGAGGACTGACGCTGTTTCGGATCTGCTCGGATCAGAGCGGACAAACTTTTGCCAGAGGAATGACTTTCTCCGACACATTCGACCTTTAGACTCCGCGGTTGTCTTTTGTGTTTGTCGCTAATGTGGGTCGCTGTGGGGATTTGTCTTCCATTGAAAACACACCAGTGCCTCTTCAAAATCTGGCAGAACTTGTATTTAGTACGACTGAAATGGTCTTGACCAAGACAAAACTCCTTGCATGGCCTTTTCTTTGCTTTATGGCGTATATTTGTCCTTTTATGCTGAAAATATAAGAAACCACCACTCTACAATTCCTTCTATTGGCACATATGTTTTTCTTTCCGGTGTGACCTCGATACAACATAGCTTCCATTTCCAAAGAGGTATCTCTCGAGGGATCTCCAGTGGAATTGCAGGGATGCAAGGCAAAAGCGATAAGATGCAGATACGGCGGGACTGGAAAGGGTTTGGGGGCCAGAACGGTGAGGTAGTCATCCTTCCAGCTGGAACCTGGGACCATGAAACTCCGTGCCAGACTTGCGTGCCTGTCCGGCTCTTCTCCCGGGTGCCTGCCAACATCCCCGAGTGTGGCGTGTACGCACAAATATGACGTCTGACTAATTGGATAATACCATGGGGTCCCATGCTGCTCTAATCTCACAAATTCCTTTTTTGGTCTTAATCTTACCCGTGTTTGTCGCTGCTGTGATCTGTTATGTCATCACACAGAGTTCATGTTTTCATGTTGACATGCGAGAGCTCATGCGGCCATCCTGCTGGAGTCACGGCGTGTTTATGCAAAAGGAAGAACGCGTGTCGCGTCCTCTTCTTGTGTCTCGATTGGTTTTGACAAGCTCGGCTCGTAGCGCTCGCCGCGGCAGCGGCGGCAAAACCGTAAACCGCTGCTTTATTTCCGTCGCACGGGGTGGATTCAATTGGATTTGTACTTGTTTGTCTGTCTTTTGTGTTTCCAAAGGACGCAGGTCACAGCCTGATTTAGAACTGGTTGGCACTGGTGGTGTTTTTCGCGGGCCAAGCTATTTCAACATGTCCTTCAGTTTGAGGAATATGGGTCCATATAATACTTGGAGAAAGATTGCCTAATCCGATTTGACTTTCTGCTATGGATTTCAGTCACTTCATTGGGCTTCACAGTGTTGAAAAAATATACCAACCAAGTAATAAACTTCAGTTCAAACTGAGCACCTTAAGATTTTGCAGGTATGAAGTGTTTGGACTAGCTTTATAGGTGATGTGTGTATTTCCTTTTGGATATGTATGAGATTACAAAGATGGCGCCGTAGTGGGCAGCCGGCGGCAAGAGCTCTCCAAGAGCTTTGCTTTTTGTTGTTTTTGGCTTTTGTTTTGTCATATAGTGTTTATTGTCCTTTGTGTGGACCCGTTGTGGACTGTTTTCAGCGTTTTGGCCACGACATTCGTCGAACGAGAATAATCTGTGCTTGATGAGTGCGCCTTTCTCGGCGGCACCCTTGTACAAGCACTGATTTTGATTTCGACGGGGGGCGCTATTTGACCCCGAGGCGCTTGTGTTTGTTTGGGTAGCATTTTTCACAGCCCCGTTTTGTTCAGCGGAGATGTAGGCGATGTTGGACAATCTGCGCTGGTGCGGCTATATGGATGGCTGGTGGAGCCGAGGATAAGGATAAAGGAGCGCCGGCTCGGATGCGGATTTTGGAACTGAGAGTCGCCGCTTGGAATTGAAGCGGATTTTGCACGGAACGGGAGAGGTGAACCGAACCAATATCTGTTTTTCGTCAATGGGTACTACAGCTTCGTGTTGACTTTCAAACTTAGCTTATAGCAGACGTGTGCGCATTTTGAGCATTTGAGGTTGACTTCTTCCTACTAACAGTAGACGTTGCTTTAATTTGGGATATTTATATTGTAGATTTTTTTTTCGGTTCTTGTCTGCAAATTCGGAATCAACTTCAATCAATCACCGAATCAATTGGTGTATCTCGCCAATTGACCGGCGAGCGATAAAAAGGAAAATGACACGCTTTCACGATGATGTAACGGCATGTCTTAAATGGATCCGTTTAAAGGAGAAAAGATTGTCTTGTTGCTTCCGTCACGGATGTCTTGTTGGGTTGATCTGCGTGCAAACGGTGAAGGAGAGGATCTGCCGTTTAATCATCTCCAAGCGTAGCCTCTTCATGGCAGCGTTGTAAAAGGACTCGCGACACAAATAACGAGCATCTGTGGGCAGTGGAGAGGGGTGGGGGGGGGGGGGGGGTTGCGGGGGGTGGAATCACACATTGAGCTGTCGCTGTTTTGCCACGCATCTGCTGTTGGCGGAAATGAATTGGAAAGAAATGATATGTAAAAGAGGGAAGATAATAGCATCACATCCATCACGATGAGCAGCGGAAAATCCAAACGGCTCGCTAAATGCAAACAACCGTGCGCAAACACATGTCGATGCGCCGTAAATTAATGAGATGTAAATATATGCATTTATGACATTCAACACACAAACACATGCACAAATCCCCTCTGGAATTCGGCACCGTGGTACAGCGTATATTAAAAAGTATAGATCTTTTTTTTAAATCCTCCTCCTTATATATCGATGTTTATTAAATAGTGTTTCTTCAAAGGGCTCCCACCGGTGCCTTAGGAAAACCGGGGAACTTCAAAGGATTTGGAATCTATTTCTACAATGGAACATAATTGAAATATAAATATTCTCTTTCGGGTCACGCCGCTGCTTCTCAATGCCTTTTGAAATTCCCTGTAAAGTGAAAATATGACTTAGAAATGTAAGCGTTGTTAACAACCCTGCCAAATTTAAATGGAGCTGAGGCTTCAAATTTTGGGGGGGGATCGAGCCATTGTCGCTTCATTTGAACAAATCTTCTTGTACTACCACACATGCCATGAAAATATACCTGCGGGAATCCTTCATTGGCTGTAATTGGTCCCAGCAGGCCACACGATGAGAGGTGCTAGCTTGCGGCTAACTCACTTTCAGGACTCCCCTCAGCCGGCGAACGGACAGTGACAGTGAACCATCGCGTCACCTCCTGCCAAATAACGACACAGATCTTTTCTGTAACTTGTGGCCTACCCGTGACATGAATTTCCGGCGCGTGTACAAAGCTAGCTTCATGCTGTGCCGGTTGGATTTAAGCCCAATAATCAGTATTTTGCAATTGCGCTGGATAGCCACGGATGCAAACGAAGGCACTCAAGTTTTTGATATAAAGTCAAACCTCGGTTTTCGTATTTAATCCGTTCCAGAAGACTGTTTGAAAACCGAAACCATGTTTCCCATTGGAATCAATGTAAAAAAAATGTATCCGTTCCAAGTCAAGAAAAAAACTTTTTTAAACCACTTTTTTTTTACAATTTCACACCATAAACTGTACAAATGTTTCACTCCACCTAACAGAAGCGTCTCACCAAACACGTCTGCTTTTTTTTTAATTGAACAATAAATTCGTTTGCTCACAATGGACGCTACACAAAGAAGCGTTTCACCAAACACGTCTGCTTTTTAAAAAAAAAAAAATTTTGAACAATACAAAAACGTCTGCTCACAATGGACGCTACACAGGAAGCGAAGCCGAAAGGAGTGAAGTGACGCATTCAAGTGCACTCAGTTAGTCCGAGAACCGAAATTTGTTCGTCATCCGAGGCATAAAAAACTCGAAATTTTTGTTCGAAAACCGAATTGTACGAGAACCGAGACAGTTCGAAAACCGAGGTTTGACTGTAGTGGGGAAGGGTTGACTCCCACTGGATGCCTACTGGGATTCTCTTCTAGCCCCAGCCCAAAACATGCTATCTCCACTATTCACTACGACTGACTTCAATTATCTTCCAAATAGCGATCGGAAGTTATTTCAAGACTTTTGGCTGTAGTAAAATCTGGAGGTTGTCATATCTTGGTATTTTCTATGGCACAACTGTCAAACTCAAGGCCCGGGGGCCAGATCCGGCCCACCAGGTCATTTATGTGGCCCGCGAAAGCAAATCATGTATGTCAACTTGCTCAAATCTCAATAAAGTTGAGATTTTGCGATAATTTTGTTACTCTGTTTCCACTCACTTGAACAATAATTTAACAAACTATAATAATTGACGGCCCGGTAGTCCAGTGGTTAGCACGTCGACTTCACAGTGCTGAGGTACCGGGTTCGATTCCAGCTCCCTGTTCTCCCCGGGCCTGCGTGGGTTTATTCCAGGTACTCCAGTTTCCTCCCACATTCCAAAAACTCTCATGGCAGGCTGATTGTACACTCTAAATTGTCCCTAGGTGTGAGTGTGGGCGTGGATGGTTGTTCGTCTCTGTGTGCCCTGTGATTGGCTAGCAACCGGTTCAGGGTGTCCCCCGCCTACTGCCCAAAGACGGCTGGGATAGGCTCCAGCACCCCCCACGACCTTAGTGAGGATGAAGCGGTTCGGAAAATGAATGAATAATAATTGACTTGACTGATTTCAAAATGAGTAATCTATTAATTTATTGTGTACAAGTGATAATTTTGTGGTTTCGCTCTCATAACGGCCCTCCGAGGGAAGGCGTAACTCCAAATTGGCCGGCAACTAAAATGAGTTCGACACCCCTGGCAAAGATGACTTCTTCTGGGTACTCGTTTGACCGGAAGTTGCGATTTTCCTCACATTTCATTTGATTGCATGCATTTGTTAAATCTAGCAACATGTCATGAAAGATGACGAATAACATTGATTTATAGTAACATGACTGCCATCCGAGCTCAAGCGCAGCTTTACTCTCTGAGGCTTCTGTCCCTCTCTGAGACTTCGTTTTGGGGATGATTTGCAGGAAGTTAATCCTGTTTTCATGGGCACAGCCATCTGGAAAATGGGAGTTGGCCCACTTGTTGCATTGGGGAATGAGAATGAGGAAAAGTGCCCAGTGCAATGATAACTGCCTCTGTCTGTCAAACCTGGAGCCAAACCTTGATTCAGATCGGTATTAGGCTTTTCTGGACTTATCTTAAAAACTACAGAAATGGGCATCATCGTTCCAGATTCTAGTTCAAACTTCCAAATTTCACATCTTCAGGTGCCGTCAACCGGAGAGGTTCCACTTTTAAGCGTTTTACAGCTCAACCATCACTCATCTCAGTGTGTGTCTGCGGAGGGTCGTATGGAGCCCTGTACTTACGGCAGCTGTGTTCAACCGCAGGTGCCTGACAAATTCACGCAAGATTGCGAGTTCTGCGGGGTGACAGAGTTCAAGCACCCCAGAGCGAGGCTTCAGAATTCGAAGGTATCGGCGAGCCAAGCCACAGCTGTGGTCGCTCCATCGGCGACTTGGAGGAGTTGACGACATGTCAGCACGTTGCACACAATAACACCAAACTCGCTAACGGTCAGCCTTCGGCGTCGTCCGCCAAAAGCCGCTAAAAATTTGTCTTCTCTTAAGGAATGGGCATTTTTCGGTTTGTATCTTCATTTCTGGCATTTGGTGTGGATGTGATTGCCCTTCACATTTCAAGTGTTTGTCCTGCAGCCAACATAAAAAAAAAATGTTGGTCTCACTGCTAAAAATGGCCTAAATAATGCCAAAGACCATCCAACCCTCTTCTACTGAATCGGTTTTTCACCAACTATATGTGGGAGGGGAAGCAGCAGAAAAACAGGCCAAAATCCACATGCCTAAAATAAAAATGGTCTCTCATTAAAGTAACTTTCATCTTTGAGCTGGCCTTCTTCCTTTTAAAGCCAACTTGAACACAATAAAGTGCTGGTTAAAAGTTCCCTCAGAGGCTTAAACTTTGGTCTAATTAAAAAGGGATCAAATTCCAGTTCGAAAACTACATTTGTATCATCCGCTGTTGCGCAGAATCCTTGCATCTCCCAAACCAAGAAATTAAATGAACAAAATATTTTTGGTTTACCCTTTATATTTTCAACACTTTACATTTGTCAATAATTTGCGAAAATAATCAACGTGGGGGGGTGTGAAATTAACCAATTTCCCGGCATTTCCCGGCATTGGCGGTTTCTTCCAGACTATGACGATAGATCGTTTTAGGGACGATATTGAATTGCAAACTCCTCTGGCACAATTTGGTCAAATTTATTTTGTTTCACAAATCTCGATTATTAAAGTCGCTCGCTTTCCGATACAATTTATTGATCAATCTAACGTGTTGAAACTGGCTTGCGTTCGTCAACAGTAATTGTCGCACAAACCATCCTCGATCATCAGAGCAATCTCGCGATCAATACGAGTTTGCCTCTCTCCTCGATTGCTCGGCGGATGAATCGCTGGGAGATCATGGGGGAGGGGAACTTTGCATCCTCGTCGAGTTTTATGCTATGATTGAATTTCATGCGACAGTGTGCTATGGTTGCCATCAGATTGACTTCTTAGCTGGCCTTCTCCTCCCATAAATCGCACTGTTGACCACAAGCTAGCCCGCAGGGGTTTGAGCGACTTTAGATTGTTTTGGTTGTCGATGCTGCGATCGGCAATTGAGCTCTAATTGTACACCGCGGTTGTTAATTGTACATCGCGGTTGTTGGTGTTTTTCGTCTTCCGTTCTCCAGGATTTGCCGGCTGTCAAACGAAACGAGGTCTTGGTGTCTCGCGTTTTTTTTTTGTGGTTTTTGTTTTTTGTCTGCTTCATCCTCTGCTCGGCTCAAAGTCTGTCTCTTGATTTGGGAGGGTCGACAGTTTAACGAGTGCCAACGAACGCGTCAGTCTGTCATCTCAAATCTCGGAGGAGTTCCTTTCTGACAGGCAAACTGCCAACTCAGACACTCTGGAGGCGAAAAAAAAAAAAGGAAAAAAAAGCCTAACACGCACAGGTGCGCTTTTCTTATTTTAGAAGCGTTCGAGTCGCATTTGCACACTTCACTTGGAGCCATCACTCATGAATGTTTTACTGGGTCAAATCCTCAAGGGGTGGAGTTATTTTTTTTCTCTCTTCTTCTCTTGTTCATCAGTCTGCCACTTCATTAGACTTTCTGCCATGTCAGGTTGATGTGAGCCAGGTAATAATCCGAAAATACAAATTAAGCTGCACACGTTTCAACTTGGAGCTGCGCAAATGACAATTTTAGCATCCCCCGCCTTTGTCATCAGCGAGGAGAACATGCACTCTCACCTGCAAGCCCTTTTGAATCGAAAACGTCAGCAAAATGAATTTACAATGGTGCCCCTTTTTTAGAATCACTCCACCATGTAAAGTTTTTGTTTTTTTTTAATTGGGAAAAAAACTTGTAACTGCTCATTATAAAAATTTCAAAGCAAAAGGGAAATGCAGCCATCAAAAAAAAATGTTGACTCACTGTCAAAACCTTTGGCCATGACTCTTAAGTTCTAGGAAAAGGCACATTTGGTGTTTTGCTCTCTTTTTTTTGGTGCCTTTATGCTCAGTGGGCATTCAATGTTATTTTGTCCAAGTAAGCCAGAGAGACTTTGTGTCCATCTCACTGATATTTGTGTCATTCCGCGCGTGTTGCGGCACCCTACCGTGCCTGCTATGCGACTCGACTCGCTTCCCCAGACATCCTAGCATGTCATTATAAAGTTGTGGCATGGGTGAATTCCCAGGCTCGCCACAAGGAATGTCGCCCATGTTTTTTTTTTTTTTTTTGTCTGGAATGCTGCAAATGTGCCTCCAGGAGAGGAAGTTTAGACATCCAAATTGAATAGGTCTTTTTTTTTTAGATGTGAGGATAAAGGACCAAGCAGGCCCTCGTGTGATTTATGGGACAAGATGGAAAGAGATGCAGTGGAAAACAACACGCCCGGGGATAATCGGCGTGTTGTCTTCAACAAGCGCTCAAGTTGAGAGTGAGTTCAAAGGGTGAAGGCCTCCAATCAACTGGCGAATGGACCACACGCGGCGGTCCATTCCGCGCCGCTGCGTTTTGAGATGTCGGATCAAAGCGCGCCCGAATGGACGGCGCTGTCTTGAGATACGATTGACTTTTCGAGAAAGCGACTGTTGTTCGGAAAATTGGGATGCTTCCACTGCAAGTGAAAAAACTTAAGATGCAAGCACGATATGGTGGCCATGAACTCAACTCATAGTCAATAATAATAATAATAATAATAATACAGTGAAAATCCTCTACAATGAAACCTACATGGGCGAAAATACCCCTAGTGTGAAAAAATCTTCATGCATTAACACCATTCCCACTTTCCTGCCTCCCATACAATGAAAAAAAAGCCCTGTTGCGTTATACGAAATCTTTTTCTCTGCTTTTGCCTCGCGACGAGATTCACTACAACGAAGTCTAATCCAACAGCGACCTCTACTGCTTCGTTCGGAAACGGCAACAGCAACCACCACACTGGTTTACACACGCGCAGTAGTCCAGGAAGTATTTGTTATTGTTAGTTTCAGACGCAGCATGAACGTTGTGTGTTTTTACATCTGAGATCAAATTTGCTACAGTGAAAAACCCCCTGTTGTGAAAAATGTCTTGCTGCAAACATGATTTCGTGGTAGAGGAGTTTCATTGTCATTCAAAAAAATTATTATAATACATTTTAAAAAGAGGCCAACCCGTTCATTGCCGCTCCCAGTTGAAGTTTAATGTCAAACTAAACAAAGTACAAAGAATTCAATGTAATGTAATTAACGCTTTCAGGCACAGCGCTTACTACAGTGGACAGCTTATCACGTGATCAGGTTACAGGTTATCATTATTGATGCATGAAAGGGTTAAAAGAAACCAAACCATTTCCTAAGGGCCGCTCGTTTAATGTTAACTCATTCAACGTGACCTATTTTTAGGTCACGTTGACCCTCTCTTGTAAAAACATAAAAGACAAAAATAAGTCACTGGGATTAAGGGTTGAACACAACTTGTAGATTGACAAAATAACAGCACTTGCACTTGGGTATTCTTTATCATCTGTGTAGAATGACTAAGCTCCATTCGGTTGAGCTGAAAGTCAGGTGACGGCAGAAGAATACAATCATTGTGCGTCAATTAAAAGGCTCGCTGTGGCTATGCTCCTTGTCCGGGCAGGAAGCGGGAGGGACCGCCTCGCTCAGGTTTGGTATCACCGGGCCAACGAAACCTGCAACCTGAGTCTTACCCAGTTTCACCACATCGACCCCACTTAGCGACCTTTTCGCAGCCCTGCGTGCGTGGCTGTGATGCTAACACAAGAGCTTCTGTCATGGTTCTTCTGAAAAGACTGTCCCTGAATAGTGTTCTTTTTTTTTTTTTCCACCCTGACACAATTACCAGATCAAATAGAGGCTGGGGAAAAGAAAAGAAACCAGAGAAAAGGTTGAAAGAATACTCAGCCCATTACATTGACGGAGTCATTAGTCATCCCTTGCTGTTGCTATTCAAACGGCTGACTTGCATGAGCGGCTCACTGATTGCAAGCTAAAATGCCGAATGTCCGCTTACTATTTTCCACCTCTGCAAAGCAAATTTGCCCCCCCCCCCCCCCCGCCCGCTTGGTTGCTCTATAAATGCCAGCTTTAGAAGCATTTTTTTTTTTTGGGGGTTTTGTTTTGTTTGTTGCCTGGGCATTTTCACCACTTCCTCATTCACTGCCGTCACCCACTCTTGACCACAATGACATCTCTCAACCACCACTTAGCCTCTGATAGATGGTTTCTATTTAAAAAAACGCCAGGCGACCGCAAGCCAGGGAGCACGACGCGAGGAGGCTTGACAGCGCCGAATAGGAGCGCTCAGTCGGAAGCAAAAACACCTTTTTGCCTTCGTCTGCAGCCCACCCGCTCGCAAAACACTTCCCGCGAGGGAAAAAAATTGTCTGATGCTTTTTGCGACTTGAAGGTTGTTCATTTTCGGTCACCGCTGAGCAATGAAGAAAAAAGCCGGGGCTGGAAAATAACAAGCGAGGGCCCCGCTTGAATGTGGTTTTTGGCCGGTGCAGATGAATGTTGTGATGGTTTTTGGATTACACAACATGGTTTGCATCTATGCTGTTAGCAAACATTCCCAAGGGTGCTTGACAAAAATAACTGGATGAGTAAATCTAGTGAGCCACATTAATAAACCAACCCCGTCATGTCGGAGATCGGCGGTTGTCAAACGTTTTGCGCTACTTCCACCGAAATAAATAGTTAGCTCTCCAAGTACCACAATCATGATGACCAACATCCGTGCGGTAGGCCAAAGGGTTCATCTGAAATGAGACACAGGCTTTATTCCTAAAAAGTTCGAGTTGAAAAATGTCCAGTTTTTTTCCCTTCCCTTCCACCTAAAAAAAATACTTGCCTCTTAAAGTATTAGCATCATAACCAACATTAAAACACTGTAGCTTAGTTCAGGGGTCGGCAACCCAAAATGTTGAAAGAGCCATATAGGACCAAAAAAAATATGTCTGGAGCTGCAAAAAAATAAAAGCCTTGTTTTATGGATGTAGGAGACTGGACTGTCTCAGAATTGTTTGTTATTCAATCCTTTGTTGTGTGTTCACAAACCCATAGAATTTATTTTGTAATTTCCTCGCTTGATTTTTTTTTTTTTCGTGCATTATTTTCGCTTTTCTTAGTGTCACTGAAGTGATCATGAATTTCCGTTTTTCGGAGGCTGTCTTTGAACGCCTCTCGAGTTGAACGAGAAGAGAGAAGGACGCAGACGTGTCTGTGTTTGTCGAGACTGTTAAAAGCATAAATAAAGTGTAAACCAACACCAGAGCTCTCCTTCGTCGGAGCTGCAACATGTATCTATATCTATTTGAGCTATATTAGCCCACTATCAAAATCTTTTTACATTTTCAAACATTTTTTATAAAGCTCCAGGGAGCCACTAGATGTCGCTAAAGAGCCGCATGCAGCTCTGGAGCCGCGTGTTGCCGACCCCCGGCTTAGTTGGTCGAAATAGTGATTCAGGTCCAAAGTATCCATTTTTTGCCCAAAATGCATGTTAAAAAACAAACAGCGCTTAGAGTAAATGCAAATGTGATGGATTTCATTATACTTGGGCAGTGATTTATTTATTTATTTTTTTGTATAGCACACTTTGAGAAGCACTTTTTTAGATTTTCCCTCAGTTTGACGTCTTTCATCGACTCCCATAAGGCAGCTGTTAAATTACCGCTTCATAAAGCCTGCGTCCTGTCAACTTCCAAATTGAGTCTTTAGCGTTGTACTATAATGAGCTGTGTACAAAAAAAAAAAAACGCTCATATTTTATATTTCTAGGCCGCACTGTGCAACATGAATTAATGATGAAAGCTATTTTGCCCATCCGGTATTTCTCTCGGTTTCCCGACTGGATTTTGCTCCCCTCTCATGCTTTGACGTGTGATGACTCATGATGAGGCCCTCTTATTTCATGCGTGGCTTGAAACAAAAACATATGCAGAAAAAGCTCTTAACACCCCCCAACCCCCCACACACACACGCACACACACACTGATTCAAATTACCTTCCAAGCATGACAATATGCTGACCTGAGCGCATTTGCATCGACATATTTTCTTTCCTCTGAATTCTGAATCCCTTGGTCCAGGTCTAGTCTAGTGTGGCCTGCACCGCTCTCCTTTTGTCCCTCCCACCTTTGAAGCATCTGCAAGAGAAGTCATAGATTGTCGGAGGAAAATGCTTACTAGTGATTGTGTGCGGGTGACGAAAACGACAATCCTCGACTTCCCCGTTCCGATATTTAACTCATTTAACCCTTTGACGCATAAATATACGTCAATTAGCGCATAGCCGCTGCCTCCCCATGACGTGAAAATACGTCAATCACGTTTTTTCATGGGGGAGGGTGCAAGAGAGTCTGATGCAACTTCTCACTGAAGGATCAAGCCTGACGACAATGTTAACTACGAAAAGCAGCATAAGAACTTCGAGTTGCACGCTAAACGCTATACAGCTCAGGGTGCAAAAAAATATACAGTGGGCGTTCGATGACGACATTGAATGCGATAATATCCCGAATCGGCCGCTTTTTGACATGCCATCGTAGCTGACCCAAGAATAGCCTCCATGTTGCGGCAAATCGCGCACAATTTGTAATCGGTGTTCTATGCAAAGCTGATGGAGAAAATGCCAAGGATTTCCTCGCTGCTATTGAGGCCGGTTAATCCTCCGTGGATGGATATGTAAATATGACCAAGAATGGATGTGCCTTGCTGGAACACTCGAGCTTGGTGCAGAATAAACCAATACTGTTTTTTGCGTGTTGTGAGAATCAGTGATTGCAGTAACATGTTACTCAAATCTAATCCTTTCATTTTTTTTTTTTTACTGTCAGTGAAGTCATCTGACTATAGTTGACTTTTTTTTTTTGAGTTTGGCAATGAACAGAGATGGCAAGAAATTGACCGTAAACTTAGCATCACTTCACATTACGCAGTACGTGGAGCCATACGAATAATCGAGAAAGAATAAAACACAGGAGGCGACCCAATTGGCCATAAAAAAAAAGACAACAACTTGACATTACATGTGAACACGCTGTACTTGTGTCAACCGGTTCGTGACGAAAGAAATATTGGGCACCACCGTTTTACATGCTTTAGTACAGGGGTTTCAAACTCATTTTTGTCGCGGGCCACATTGTCGTTACGGTTTCCTCCCACATTGGGCAGGGCACGTCCCTATGTGAGTGTGAATGGTTGTTCGTAAAACAAAATGTGTGAACCCTGCGAAACTCCACATCCCCCGCCTACAAGACAGCTGGGAAGGCAAGCACCCCCCGCGAAGTGATGGACAACTTGTTTTGAAATCAGAAGTCAAGAATAATGGCATGTTCAAAAATGGTTGTTATGGATTAGATATGACCATTTGAAATTTTGTTTCAGACTTTAGCAAGCATCACCAAAGTTGACATGGTTGATTTGCTTTCGTGGGCCACATAAAATGATGTGGCCGGCCAGATCTGGCCCCCCGGGTCTTGACTTTGACACCAGTGCTTTAGTAAGTCTCAGTGCAAATGAAAAAGCGCGACTCCTTTCACACAACAGCAAGCATCTCCATAAACCGTCTGGAAAAATATGGATCTTGAGAAAACCCTTGGTGCTGCTCGTAGACTTCAAATTCTTATTGTCGGTGCGCTAATCCTCGTCAGGGTTTTCCATCATCGAGATGGAAGTTGATACCTTGCGCGTCTTACTCTTGGATTCCCAATCGTGTCATAAAGTGTTCATCAGGAGAGGAGATAGAGAGTGGCAAGGCATGAAAGGCACGTGAGCCCCGGTCTGGCCTGATCCTTGTCGCCGACTCCAAGCCATCTGGACCCCATGACACTGTCTCCATCCTGCTGAGTCTTGATCAAGACACACACAATTTATCCATTCCAAAAGGCTGCCAGAGAGGCTGTGGTGCTTGCCCGCGGGCCCGCTGCGGCTGCCCTCAAGGCCGCGCGCATTCTGTCCAAAATTCCAGACCTCGCTTTCTCCCTGCAGCTTTTATTGTGGGTGGTCAGAGAGCCAAGGAACGTGTATGAAGGTCGTGGAAGCTTGAATGCTCTGACCAGACTCGGGACACAAATAGATGACTTTTGAATGGATCTTACCTTATTCCATTTCTGGAGTTGATAGAAACAGATTTTAGAAACAGTTTGCATGTTCTCCCCGGGCCTGCGTGGGTTTTCTCCGGGTATTCCGGTTTCCTCCCACATTCCAAAAACATGCATGGAAGGCTGATTGGACACTCGAAATTGTCTCGAGGTGTGAGTGTGAGCGCGGCTGGTTGTTCGTCTGTGTGTGCCCTGCAATTGGCTTGCAACCGGTTCAGGGTGTCCCCCGCCTACTGCCCGAAGACAGCTGGGATAGGCTCCAGCACCCCCCCGCAACCCTTGTTGAGGAGAAGCCGATCGGAAAATGGATGTTTTTTTGGGGGTTTTTTTGCCTAACGCGCCTGATGGGTATGCAGATTCTGAACCTAAGAAGCATGTTTATGGGGCACCCAAAGTTTTGGGGAAATCTTTGCGGATGACTTCTTGTCAAAGTACTTTGAGTACCATTGACGTGAAATTCCGTTGTAGTCAGCTGCCCCAATTACATTTTGGGGGGTGTGGGGGGGAGAAACCTTTGGCCAACTCTGTTTTGATCAGAAGCTGGGACCCCCACTGAACACGTCTGCTCACAATGGAAAGCAACACGAGGAAGCGTCACTTCCTCATGTAAGGAAGGCGAGAGGAGTCAAATGGTGCATTCAAGTGTGCTCAGTTTGTTCGAGAACCGAAATTTGTTCGTCATCCGAGGCATAAAAAACTCAAAATTTTGGTCGAAAACCGAATTGGACAAGAACGGAGACGTCCGAAAACCGAGGTTTGACTGTATTTCCAACGGATGCTTTTGATCTGCCTCTGCTATTGTCGCCGATTGACGACGAAAGAAGTCATCTTGCATGCATGTGGGAAGATAACAAGAGAATCTCAAAAACAACGCCTAAGCACTCTCAGTGATGACACAACGGCTTCCTGAACGGCTCCATGTCTCACTGAGATCGCATTGCCGCTGGTTAGTCGTTATTCAGAACAGAGATACAGGACACTGTACGATTACTGTATGTGCATGGGCAGGCCAAAGTCGAGTATTCTCCTCTTCTGTCCCACCCAACATGCAGCAGCTCTAAGCTAACACGTAAGTCAGAGCTTTAAAACTGCCCAGTCAGGCAAAAACAAAGCGACTGACAGGCAACACGCACGCACACACATGCCACTTAGTTTCTATTTACTCCTTTTGGCCGTGTCAGCGCAAGCAAACGAAATCATAAGACGAGTCGCCGTGTGGAAATGGAATGACATCTTGACTTTTGAATTGAATTCATTGTGTGTGTGTTTTTTTTTTTAATAAATAGCACCGTCCAGTACTGTAGTGTAAAAGGACCGAGTCCTAACATAATGTGCAACGCATTTACATGAAGAGTCGGCAGAAGGAGCGTGTATGTGTGCGGAAATAACATGTTGGCAGACACACTTCTAGCAGTTCCTGAGTCAGAACTGTGACTTGTTTGGCACACATTATTCAATTATCCATTGATGCATTCGACCCGGCATCATCCAGAAGGTGTTTTTTTTTTCTTTGCATGTGCTTGACTGGCAATTCTTCCTGCTTGTGTTGACATGATCCTCATTGTCATTCTTTCAGGCAGACGCGTGAGCAGCAAACGCCTCCAGACTTCTTTTACTTCTCCGACTTTGAGAGGCACAACGCTGAGGTCGCCGCCTTCCACTTGGACAGGTGAGCATGATTGTTGCTCTCTTTTCCACAAGCTTTTCAGGGGAGTGAGTGAGAGTTTGGGAGGGGGGTGTTGTGGGGGGGAGTTTGCTAAATGATCCTTTTCAGCTTGTTCCGGGAAAGACAGGGTCACACCTGTTCATCCGTGCAGACGGCGGCGCATTAGAAGCAAAGGTGCGATGTAAATAGACTTAAACGGTGAATATTTGAATGGGATTTGAGCACATGAAGGATTAGATGAGCACACTGAGCGCTGGGATCATCTCTTTCTAATCGCCGTTGAATTTGTGGATTTTTAACATGATCCCTTTACGCGACAAGCTAAAATTACAAAACTTATGAATCGTTCCAGCGCAGGTTTTATAAAGTTGAGTTGCGGTGGGATAGCAGCAGCTGGATCAGGGTTTACATTACCGTATTGGCCCGAATATAAGACGGCCCTGATTATAAGACAACCTCCTCTTTTTCAAGACTCAAGTTTGAAAAAAAGACTTTTTGAACACCAAATTAATTTTTATACAGAAAATAATTAGAGTAAATCTGAAACAAATGATTAGAACAATATATTTGAGAGAAAAAGCATGTTATTTTGCCTCATTCAAATCTAAAGTGCAATCACATTCGTAAATGAATGGCTTCTGGTTTTTGAAATGTAGATTACATCATAACTTCTCCTCAGCTGCCGGTTAACCTGGCCGATCTTCGACCCACTTTTCTCCAGATTGTCGCTACCTTTCTCCATTTTCTGTTATCTCATCTATTATTTTCTTCTATTTTCCTTCTTACCGCTATTTTTTATTTTTCTTCTTCGTGGCAGGGGTTCACTTTGGCCTGGGGAGTCAAGTTCAGCTTTCGCTTCATTGATATCTGACGCCATCTAGCGTCGTAAATGGGTATAATGTCTAGACCCCGAATATAAGACGACCCCCACTTTTTCAGTCTTATTTCAATGCCAAAAAAACACCATCTTATATTCGGGCCAACACGGTATTAACCTGTTACAGTTAGACATGCCTGCTTTGTTTTTTTTAGTTCAGGAAAAAAAAACTCATTTTCCACATGAAATAAATGTATCAGAACCTCCAATGCGTTCGAATGTGAACTATGATGTCTTTGAATGGATGTGAAAACAGAGCTAGAAATACTTTTTTCCCCCCATTTAATACCTCAAAACGGAGGTAAGCCTTCCCCTTCCAATCTGTTTGAACTCCTCAAGTGCGCACACACACACACACACACACACACACACACACACACACACACACAGATACCAGGACAGGCGCTTCTTTGTGACGGCGGCCCGACCCGACATGGCGGTGCAGATTGCAGCCCCTGAATGCCGTCCTCTGTGAACTTAGGTTTCGTCAACACGTCAGCCTATGTGTGTGTTTGCGATTGTGTTTTGTGTTTCGGCTCCCACGAGACTTGGTCTCAAACGGGCCACTCGGAAAAGTAAATAAGGAAGAGTGTTCTTACTTTTACAAAAAAAAAAAAAAAGGGAAACCGCGACTTTGTACTGCTGTTTTCTTGATCCGAATGCTTGTGTGTATAGAAATCAAGAATGAAGTGACAATTTCATCCTTAATAATAATAATAATACATGTTATTTATAAGCGCCTTTCAAAACACCCAAGGACACTTTACAATCAGGAACAAGAACGATTAAGTATTCTAACCGCATGACAAACTACCCTGAATTGTAACCATGAATTTAAATACCGCTGCATGGATGGCTACCATTTTGGTCTGACTGAATGAAATGTCAACTGCAAGACAAGCGAAAGCCGCTGAAGAGCACCGCTGCTCCGTCTTCTACCCATCGCCTCTTTCCGTTTGCTTTCAGGATCCTGGATTTCAGGAGAGTTCCCCCAGTGGCTGGGCGCCTGGTCAACATGACGCGAGAAATCCGAGACGTGACGCGTGACAAAAAGTTGTGGAGGACTTTCTTCATCTCGCCAGGTAGAAATTTCACCAGCAGCATCGTCACATCACATTACAACACAAGCCTTTGCAGCTTTGGTGAGTCACTTCCAAGTCTGACCACAGGGTGGCACTGTAGGAAACGAAGTGAACGAGTCTTCCGTGAACGAAATACAATTGAATCGATTTTAAAAAGAAATCATAAAAAATAGGCACAGGCGGCCAAAGGACTTTCATTTTGTACATGTAGGAGTACATATACAGTGAAACTCCTCTACAACGAAATCATGTTTGCAGCAAGAATTTTTTAGAACAGAGGGTTTTTCATTGAAGCAAATTTGATCTCAGATGTAAACACACATACACACACACACACACACACAATGTGTACACGCACACACAAACGTATGTGTACTCTATTTTTATTCCAATAGTGCATAAGTATGAGCATACACTTCATATAGTCAGTGTAGAAAGAAAAAAAGGGAAAGAAATTGCGAAATTTACGATCAGCATTCACTTGATCTTACATCAATTTCTTGGATAATGTCTTTTATTTTGCTTCCTCCGTCTTTCATTTTGATCACATTTATCTTCTCTTCCAGCATCAGAGCTCTTCTAGTCTTAGCTGCTTGACATCCAAAGGTCCCTTTTGTAGCCATTTTAGCAATGCAACATTCTTGCTGCGTCTGAAACTAACAATAACAAATACTTCCTGGACTACTGCGCATGTGTAAACCAGTGTGGTGGTTGCTGTTTGCCGTTTCCGAACGCAGCAGTAGAGGTCACTGTTGGATTAGACTTCGTTGTAGTGAATCTCGTCGCGAGGCAAGAGCAGAGAAAAAGATTTCGTATAACGCAATCTATGGTTTTTTTCATTGTATGGGTGGCAGGAAAGTGGGAATGGTCTTAATGCATGAAGATTTTTTCACACTAGGGGGTATTTTCACCCATGTAGGTTTCGTTGTAGAGGAGTTTCACTGTACTTAAAAAAAAAAAAAAGAGTTTAAATTAGAAGTATTGCTTCAAATCCTGTCCTTAGGTCAAACCAAAAACGGTGCAGACTCTAAAATGGACTAAAGTATATTTTCAATCATAACCCTGTATAACTGTTTTGATCAGTTGACGCAATGGGGGCAAAAGCCCTGCACACAATATTTTCCCTCTGTCGTGAACTTGCACGGAGGACTTGTTCTGTGAAGAAGAAAATAATACATCTTGTAAATTTCATCATGAACAGCTAAAAAAATCATGTGATTCCAATACAGTAAATACATATACTGTCCAAAAAAAAACCCCTACAACAACCTAGAAGACGATCGCCTGAAAGCTGCTATCTGAACTTTTCACCCAAATCCACTCATGCCGTTTTTGTGTAAACGCGCTCGCCGTGTCATCTTTACCGTAGCCAACAACGTGTGCTTCTACGGCGAATGTTCGTACTACTGCTCCACCGAGCACGCGCTGTGCGGCAAACCGGATCAGATGGAAGGCTCCCTCGCTGCTTTCCTGCCCGACCTCAACCTGGCCAAGCGCAAGACGTGGAGGAACCCCTGGAGACGCTCGTACCACAAGCGCAAGAAGGCCGAGTCAGTCCAAGCTCCTTTTTATTTCTTTGAGTTTCAAAATGAGCTCTCGTTGATCAGTCTCTACTGATGTGAACAGATGGGAAGTGGATCCAGATTACTGTGACGAGGTGAAGCAGACGCCACCATACGACCGCGGCACCCGACTCCTGGATGTCATGGACATGACCATCTTTGACTTCCTGATGGGTACGGCCGACTGCCAAATGTGATTGGATGATATTTGAAATCAGGCAAATTTGTTGCGGCGACCTGACGCGGGAAGCGTTTCAGGATGACAAAAGACCCCATTTCTCGCTAACGAAGCGTAATTTTGCTTTTCCTCTCCAAGGTAACATGGATCGCCATCATTATGAAACCTTTGAGAAGTTTGGAAATGACACCTTCATTATTCACCTCGACAACGGAAGAGGGTAATGTCAAACGCTTCCAAAAGTGTACTTTGTGCATTTAAATACACAAAAATATTTTTGGGCCACCTTTGCTTGCCCCTTTTCTTACTTTGTCACTGATTCTGAACTATTTTCCACATGAATAGCACAGACAGAAAATAAATGTCATGACTTGCTCTGGAGTACTGTTTGCTCAAGTCCTGAAATTCTATTCTACATTTTGGCTCATTTGTCACTTTCTCAACGTTTAAACTCAATTTCTGAATTATGATTGCAGTTATATTGTCTTTTATTTTTTCAATGGAACCTTTCAGGTTTGGCAAATACTCCCATGATGAGATGTCCATCCTGGTCCCGCTCAGTCAATGTTGCAGGTCAGAAGACAAGAACATTTTGTCTGCTTCACTCACCATTAGGCATGGCTCAATATTAAATTCTGATGGTATGATATTTGTACGGAAACATACGCTACGCATTTTGTCATAATGGCTAACTACATTATTAACCACTACAGTGAAACTCCTCACAACAAAATCATGTTTGCAGCAAGAAATATTTCACAACAGGGGGGTTTTCACTGTAGCAAATTTGATCTCAGATGTAAATACACACACACGCACACGCACGCACACACACAAAAACGAATGTGTACAGGAACACACAAACATATACTGTATGTGTACTCTTTATTTTTATTCCAATAGTGCATAAGTATGAGCATACAATTATTTGACACTATATAGTCAATGTAAGAAGAAAAGGGTTACGATCAGCATTCACTTGAACTTACATCAATTTCTTGGATAATGTCTTTTATTTTGCTTCCTCCGTCTTTCATTTTGATCACTTTTACCCTCTCTTCCAGCGTCAGAGCTCTTCTTGTCTTAGCTGCTTCATCCAAAACATCCAAAGGTCCGTTTTGTTGGCAATTTTAGCAATGCAACGTTCTTGCTGCGTCTGAAACTAACAACAAATACTTCCTGGACTACTGCGCATGTGTAAACCAGTGTGGTGGTTGCTGTTGCCGTTTCCGAACGAAGCAGTCGAAGTCGCTGTTGGATTAGACTTCGTTGTAGTGAATCTCGTCGCGAGGCAAGAGCAGAGAAAAAGATTTTGTATAAGGCAACAGAGGGGTTTTCGTTGTATGGGGGGTAGGAAAGTGAATGGTGTTAACGCATTCAGATTTTTTCACACTAGGGGGTATATTTGCCCTTGTAGGTTTCGTTGTAGAGGAGTTTCACTCTAGCACTTTTTTTTAAAATTTAAGGACAATGCACATTAATCATAACAAAACGCCGCAGTGTTTGCGGTGTCACTTTCATCTTGCTCCCCCACTGTGAGTAACTGCTCACACCTCCCCTCTCTGCCTGCTGATTAGAAAATAAAGCAGGTGACATACAGTCATTGAAAACATAACTTTTTAAAACCACAAGAAACTGTCAAACCGGTAATCGCCACATGCCTGCTCAGAATGTTACAAATACAAGGAAGCATCCAAACAAGCGCTCCTTTGTTTCCAGGGTGAAGAAGTCCACCTTCCTTCGTCTCCAGCTGCTGGCGAAGGAAAACTACCGGCTGAGCGCCCTGATGGAGGAGTCTCTCCTCCGAGACAGTCTATCCCCCATCCTCATCGGGCCTCACCTGCAGGCCCTGGACCGCCGGCTGGGCCTGGTGCTGCAGGTGCTGGCCGACTGCGTGGAGAAAGAAGGCTACGGCAACGTGGTGGAGGAAGATCTTCGCGGCCAGTCCGGCGCGCACAGGGCCTCCCGTCACAGGTAGTGAGGGCCAGGCGGCTCAAAGATAATGGCAACAGTGGATGTGGGACCACTGGGACCGATCCCACTTTTCATATCACGCTGAATTCAGTGAATTCCAAAACTTGTCATCAATGCCTCTTTGGGGGAGTGTGTTTATCCCAGAGATGGACCTACGGAAACGGCAACGGACTTGACAAACTTTTGGTTTGATCACGCGCGAGATCCGCTGGTCAGTGTCTCTTTCATGTTCATGTTTTATTTAGGCTTTAACACAATCACAAATTTGGAGCCAATCAGCGAGTTTAAAATAAACGTAATACAAATAAAGCTACAGTACAATACAATACATCTTTATTTATATATGGACAAGTATATTTAAAGAACTTGTTTATTGCCTGTGCAGTCAATCCTCACTATTTGCGGGGGACAGCGACCGGCCCACAAATAATCAACATTTGCGTATAATTGGTGCCCATTGAAATAATTTTTTTGGGGGGAGGGGGATTTAACCCTCAGAAAGCTGATAAACATTCAATCCATGGCAAAAAGGAAGGGGTGAGGAGGAGGCGGGGTGTGGGCATCAGAAATATACTTTGCCCAATTTTTCTATTCCACTTGTCTTTGTACTGAGCCCAAAAACAAAAACAAAGGATAAGATCCTGGGGGGGGTCCAAAGATATGCGGGAACGCACTGCATTCCGTCAGGAAATAAGCTTTCGCAGTTCATGCATTATGGAAAGAGTGACACATTTTTTTCACGTCAGGACAATTTTTTTTTGTGTGTGTGTTAGTGTCTTTTAATCATACTACACTAAATTTTCAAAAACATTCTAAACATTGTACAACAACAGTACTGTAAATACAGTTTCTTTGACTTGCCTTATTACACGTGTGTTTCAAGTAGCGGATGTCGTTGTCCCCTGCGGGATTAATTTACGCAAAAATGCAGCCTGAGAATCAAATGTTGATTCACATTCAACTATAAACAAGAAACCAGTCATACAATATGAACGACTTTTTTTTTTTTTTGGATAATTGCACTTCAAGTCAGATTTTCACATGCAGACCCGAGACTTTTGCTGCCTTCACTTATTTAATGAAATTGTTTCATACAAAAAAAAATACAATTTGTGTGTCAGTTTACCTTATGTGAAGAGTCCAAAGCAGTATTGATCGATGAACCACAAATTGGCTCGTTTAGCGTTACAATGCTATTTTCATTCACTTGTCATCTTATTTTTCAATCCAAATTACAAGTGTAGCAATGATAGATGCCGCTTTCTGAATGTTGAGGAAGAATAAAGGAACTATAGTACAAGTCAGAGAGGTAAAGCTCATTTGAAAAAAAAAATGGAAAGGGGTTGACATGCTGGATGTCACCCACAGAGATAAAAAAAAATAAAATTATAATAACGGGGGCTGGACTCTTGATTTTCTTTTATTTTTCTCTCCATTGTAAATACAAAGACATACTTTGTAAAGCTAACAAGCGCCGCTGCGCAGTGATCGGCTTGTTTTCTGCTCTTGCATTGTTACTGTGAACAACTGTTTACTGACGTGTGCAATCCAAATAAAAAAAAAGAAGAGAAAGCACCCACTGGCTGATAGCAGGTTGTAATTGGTTACATGCAGCAGGTAAGTTCATGGGTGTGTCAACATTGCGCAATCACATGTGATAAGTTTCGTTTCCATTCAAATCAAGTTCTCCTATCAAGGTTACAGCTATGATCAATCCTGAAATTTGCCCCGAAAGCCAAATACTATATCCTTAACTTTTTGTAATTATTGTAAAAATAATTTTCATTGTTAAATAACTGAGACATAATATTCACTGCCATTAAAATTACACACTACTGCTCCATATACCCAATATACAAATTAGATCCATATATTTATTTCTATAATGGATGTCATAAATTAACCCCCAAGTACCACGAAAAGTTGAATTTTAAATGTTAAAACTTAAATATGTAGTTAACTCGGTGCTTAAACCCTGTAATAATCTTGACGGCTGCTGTCCATGGTCCTAAAGGACCGTGTTTTGACGAATGTGTGTAGTTCCAATATTATCCGGCAGAGGGTGGTAGTGCATAGCAGTTCCGTACTTAAACTGGGCTTCAATAAACATTCTGTTACAGCAGATAGCCACTAAGTGGCAGTATTGTCCCGTTTTAAAGTTTTCCAAGCACAAACCACAATTCGTGTTCGTACTGCAGATGTCTCGTGCACTATTTGTGTTGTTGTTGCTGTTTTTGTACGTTGTTCTGGTTCCTTCAAGTTTCTCAGCTTGAGGTTCTTCCATTTCCCGTGGCGTCATAGCATACCGTGTGTTTTAAAAATGGTTATCTCAGGCTAATATTTATATTGCACTGAGAAAAATGAGAGAAGTATTTTAACGAGAAAATATCTCCTGATCTTGTTTACCATCCACGTTATTCAAAGGGAGCCTTTCCTGCCTGGTAACATCACTGTCCCTCGTCGCTATGGCAACAGCGCACCCCATCACACATGCGCACGCACACCCCTCCCTCTCACCTCCCATTGATCCGAGGTGTGTGCGTGTGCGCGTGCTTCTCCACGACCCCGACCCACGCATGGGCACATCCCCGGCCACCCCGCCCCGCTCCCCAGGCAACGTAGCCCTTTGGTGAACTTGAAGGGCGCCAACGCATGTCAGTCAGCATACCTGCCCTGAATACCAAACACGCCAATCAACAGCCGCCATGCAAGCGACAGGAAGAAAAATATCACGCGATGATGTCATGGGGCTGAAAGGCAACTGCAAACGTACGCACTCGCTCTGTTGTCTTTCCGATAACATCGAATTGATAGAAAATGTCAAAGTCACCCAACAGCTAATTGTTCTTAAGCCAGCACCCATTAACCTCGCCCCAATATTGATGATTGATATCCATGACAACGTGCGTCTTTTTTCACTACAGTATTAGAACAGGTGTATTCCCGTCAGTGTATTCTCCTCAGTTCATTGTTGATTCTTGGCTACACTGCTTCTAGTACGTGTATGTGGATATAGATTTTTGTTTTCCAAGCATTTTCAAAAGGTGTGTAGTTTTACTTGATAAGATAACCTTGATTCGTACCCCAAATTGCCAAAACAGTTTGTGCAGTAAGATTGAATATGGCAACTCAATTTATTGTGCTGCTCCTTCTGCTGTGGCTGCAACTTGGCCACTGCTACTGTTAAGTGTCTTAGCAAGATGTATTAATAAGATTTGTTCCTCGCAGAGGATAAAGAATACATGCCTCTGTTAAGTGTCTTAGTAAGATGCAGTCATTATATTTGTTCCTCCTAGAGGATAAAGAATACATGCCTCCGATGAAATATATATATATATATATATATATATATATATATATATATATGTATACAGTCAAACCTCGGTTTTCGTCCATAATCCGTTCCAGAAGGCTATTCGAAAACCGAAATTGTTCGAAAACCGAAACCACGCTCTTTTTAAAATAAAAATGTTTATTGAACACGTCTTCTCACAATGGAAAGCAACACGAGGAAGCGTCACTTCCTCGTCTACCCGAGGAAGCGTCACCTCCTCGTGTAAGGAAGGCGAGAGGAGTCAAATGGTGCATTCAAGTGCGCTCAGTTTGTTCGAGAACCGAAATTTGTTCATCATCCGAGGCATAAAAAACTCCAAATTTTTGGTCGAAAACTGAATTGGTCGAGAACCGAGATGTTCAAAAACCGAGGTTTGACTGTATTTGTTCATCACAGAGGATAAAGAATACATGCCTCTGTTAAGTGTCTTAGTAAGATGCAGGCATAATATTTGTTCCTCCTAGAGGATAAAGAATACATGCCTCCTGTGAATATATATATATAAAATAATTGTTCAATTTTCAGTTCTAAAACCACAACTATCGACGCTAACTCTAAGCATGTCAATAACATTAAGCGCCGGCCATTCATATGACAATGTCGTTTTGAATGTATAATGCGATTGTCTTTGTTTTATGTTAAATGGGGAGTAAATTTCAACTGGCAGCGGCATTTTTCAAGAAACGCACTCCAGTTTTTTTTGTGAAGTGACTTCAATTGAATTCACTGCCACCATACAGTGTTTGTAAAAAAAAAAAATATTTAGCAACCAATGACAGCTGGTAAAAAGTCTTGTCACTGTCTCAAGGCAGCAATGTATTCCTAATCTTTTGCGGCAGTTGCGAAGGTGAAAATGTCTTGGAAAAACAGCGCCCTTGCAGTTAAAAGCATTTCATGAGAATTCCCTTGACATCATTTCCTGTGGGAAGCAAACGTTTTTGAAATGGGACCAACTTGAAAGTCAACCTGCAGCGTGACCGTCAGGCCCGTTGGCGAGTCGAGATGAGAGGAGCGTTCAAAGGCTTGTCGGCCGCTCGAACCTCACATCGGCCCCGGTTGATGTCAGAGCTGCCGACGCACGTTCGCATCCGCGCGGATCAAAACGAGCGGGGTGAGGATTTTTTTTTTTTTTTATTCAAGCAAATCATTCGAGCGCCATGCGCGCTCTCACGTCACGCATCTCATCTCCGAGCTGTCCAATATCCGCCAATCTTATCTCCATTTTGCTTATTATCATGATTTCAGCTTTAGCTCCTTTCTCATAAAGTCACAAATGATTGCCCTTTTCTTTTTAATCTCTTAGTTTCTTTACAGGCCTGACGTGAGTGCGCCGTGCAACGCGGTGGCAATAAGCGTGCCGGCAGGAGCAGGCGGGCGGGCTCCGTGTCTCAACTCATGAATTATTCACGGGGCACTATTTCGCAGCCGAAGCTAAATTTAGGAAGCTCCGCATTTTTTCTATAATTAGACGGCAGATGGAAATCGTTCGTTTATTTCTATGAGGAGGAGAAGGGGGGGGGGGGCAGGTGACGCGCTTGCATGAGACGTGACCTCTGGCGTCTGTCTTCAAGGTCAGAAGAGGGCGACTCCGTCAAGAGCGCCTGGGAGGGAAATTAAACGGCAAATCAATTGGCCGCCTGAGCGCATGCGCGTCAACTCGACTGCCAAAATAGCTCGCGCGCACGTTAGCGTCTGCTTGTGTGTTTTTGTGAGGTGGGGGCGGGGGAGGGGATGAAAGCAGGTGTGCGCGTAATCAGTCAGTCAACCAGCAGCAGGTTGAATGGGAGGAGAATCAATGCCTCCTCCTCCTTTTCTTCCTCTTCTCTTTTCATTCACAGTCAGTGACATGAGCGTGTCGTCTTCACTCAGGAGCTGCCTCAGTCGGCCGCCATCAAAACATCCGTCCGTCATATCGAGCGGCGTTACATAAAGTACGGCCCGGCATCTGTTTTTTGTTGTTGTTGTTTTTTTGATCAGCCCCAGAGCGCATTTCTGCGGGAACGTACCCATTTGTTATCGGTTGCTTTGGGCTCAGTGGCAAAGCAATCAAAGTAGAACTTTGGCACCACCTGGTGGGATGGTGTTAAACATTTGTGATATCCTCTTGTTTTGTTGCAGGTCCCTGAATGCACCT
>CM031709.1:11897300-11934800 GCA_018466805.1 Hippocampus abdominalis
AGAGAGAGAGAGAGAGAGAGAGAAGGAGAGGGTGGGAGTGAGAGAGAGCGCGCGCGGCTGGCGAGTGAAGCTGCCTTGGCGAGTGAGCGCCGCCGTTGCCATTTGCAGCCTCGTCAGTGGAAGGCGAAGGGAGCCTCCGCCGCTTGACGCTCGGCTCAGCTCATCGCAGCCTCGCCAGAGGACGAGCGGACACGGAAGCAAGCACCGGCGAGAACGGCTCACCGCTCACAGGTATCAGACACACACACGCGACCGCCGCCCCGTCGTCGTCGTCGTCGTCGCCGTCAGGTTCCCTCCCGTGCGCGCCGCACAGGTGGAAGGAATCTCGTCCGCGTGCGCGTTTCCGAGGATAGACGGGCTCCAGCACGTCACCTCACGTTACGTCACGGCCGCCTTGACTCCTTCTTTCAACTTTTGCCTTTGAGCTGCATGCTGACCTCCCCGGTGCCGAAATAGAACATTATCAGGGCGCGCTGTTGACTTTGCCTCTTGCATGAGGACACGCGCACATAAATGCAAACACGCTCATCTGACCGCAAGGAAGATGAATCTGTTTGAGTGAACGCAGCTCTGGAAAATCAACCTTTTTTTTTTTTTTTTTTTGGTCAGTCAACTGAGTTTTGTAGACACGCTGGTCCTATAGTACGCGTGCGCGCGCGCGTGACTTCAGCCGTGCCATTAAAGTGAAGACTGCAGTGTCACCGCTGACTTGAACGGATGCTTACCGTCATCCTCGCTCACCCCGAGGACATCGAGGGATGGGGTTGTGCGTGCGCGTGCGCGTTAGAACCGGGGACGTATTTGCGCGCGCTCGTGTGTCGAGATGGTGACATTGGGAGCAAGAGTGGGGTGCGACTTGATTGAGTGTGTGATTGAAGCTGAGGGAGAACAGGTGAAGGGGAGAAGAATGTATGAATGGGAGATGAGACACGCACGCGCACTGCAATGATAAACGACACGCGTGCGTGTGAACGCGCGTGGGCCTATTTTGCCATCAATGATCCCCCACCGCGCTTGTGCCGCCGATGGTTTTAGACGCTGGCGGATTTAGTGCTGACTCAACTCTGACTTTCTCTTCTGTGCGCGCGCGCGCGTGTGTGTGAAGATTCTCTCAGAAGTTTTTTTCACTTGGTCCCCCCTTGTGCGGAAAAGTGGTTTCCCCGCATGATGCAACACAATGAAAGGAGGCTGATGAACATGGAAAATGCTTGAAGGAGGGCAGCAGGTTGAAGTGAGCGCTGTGCTTTTTCACCACTTGATGATTTCACTCACATCTTTGCAATTTTGTGCGCTGCGGGGGGGAGGGGCGGTGGAAAAAAAATGCGGTGACGTTTTCAGCGCATTAGACAGGTTTTTCCCGTGTGTGTGTGTGTGTGTGTGTGTGTGTGTGCGTGTGTAATGATCAGTAAAGGGCACCTGAAATTGGCATTTGCTGGCCGTGCTTCCCTTGTTTAACTTTCCTCACCTTTCCGTCACAGAAATAGAGGAGCCGAAAAATAACCGAAGGGCCGTCATCCATCTTGTTTTTTTCGGTTGCCACGTGATTGATCTCAATTTGAGATCGACTTGCCTTTTTTATTTTTAAGTGATCACCCCGAGTTTGTAGAAGTCAGAGTACGGCAATGAAAATGGAACATGCTATATTACAGTCAAACCTCGGTTTTGGTCCATAATCTGTTCCAGAAGGCTGTTCGAAAACCGAAATTGCCCGAAAACCGAAACCACGCTCTTTTTAAAATAAAAATGTTTACTGAACACGTCTGCTCACAATGGAAACACGAGGAAGTGTCACTTCCTCGGGTCAGGAAGGCGAGAGGAGTCAAATGGTGCATTCAAGTGCGCTCAGTTTGTTCGAGAACCAAAATGTGTTCGTCATCCGGCATAAAAAACTCACAATTTTTGGTCGAAAACCAAATTGGACGAGAACCAAGACGTTCGAAAACCGAGGTTTGACTGTACTTTGTTTTAAAACAATTTACAAAATCCTTTGCTGGTGTTTTATTAGGGTGAAGAGAGTGAGTGAGGAGGGGTTGAGACAGGGTGGGGGTGCAGGGAAGCGTTGACAGAAAGTGATGAAGGAAGAAGGGAGGACGGAAGGGGAAGCTCATCTGTATGCGGCTTCCAGCGTGCAGCTTGTTTGATTGGTAGCGCTTAGCGCTGGCTGGCAGGATGCCACAAAGTGGCCGAGGCGAAATTAATATCGTCCGTGTAATTCCAGCGCCTTCCAGGTAGTCGTCATTTTGTGGGAATAACGTCAAGTCTACGTAATCGTTTCATTTTGAACCGGAGTGGGCTACCTTTCGGGGTTTTTTTTCCCCCCCTCTCACTCTTTTGCTTAACCTTCCTTGAAAAGCTTGCAGGGGATTAGAGCAAGGCCGCTTTGGAACGGTGCTGCTAATAGACCGAAAAAAACCCAACAACAACACAAAAGTGGCATCCAGCGGTGTTTAGGACCATCACGGCTTAATGAAGAGTTTCTCAGCAAACGTGTCTCATTAGGGCGTAATGAACAAGATGATGCTGAGGAATGTACCTTCACGACACAGAACGAGCTTTGTTTGCACTGAGTTAGATTAGCATTCAGCTACGAGTCTGTTTTCAACCACGGCTTCTTTTGAAGGCCTTAACTGTTTGCGATTCATGTCAAAATATGACTGCAGGCCTTGGCAAACATACTGCAGAATGTGATGCTTTTTATTTTTTAACCAATGGGATGATTGGAATATTGGTGGGTGGGCTTGCTCGAATGGTGTCCCTGCCACCGCACATATCGAACATGCCAGATGTTTTTTCCAATGAGTACGGTAATATAACGCGCTAGTTTCTGCATTAAAAAACACATTACAAACGGGCTGGAACGGATAAATGGCATTTACATTCATTTCAATGGGGAATGATGCTTTGATATTCAAGACTTGCTCATACTTGCTCACATTTTTTTTTTTAAATACCATCAATTGTATTACAGCGAGTGGTTGTTCCAGAGATCAGATATGGACTCAAATTTTAAATGTGCCTTTATTTTATTGGGTAATTGATGCCTTAGCATGATTTTGAAGAGGTTTCTTAGTTGTTATATCCATCATTTTACACACTTCAAAATGTCATTTTACACCTTTTAAAGTTCCTTATCATGATATTAATTTAATAATTTTTTTAATGATTAAATTGCATTTAGTACCCCAAATTTTGACTTGACATTTACTGAACGTGTTGAACTTACACAATGCTGAAAACCGCTTGGCAAGAAAAGTCCATGTTTACTATTTGGGCGAGTGAAGATGAAACCAAGAAATAGAATTAGCATCTTCTTTCCACCGCCTTCTAATCAGGGCACAATTGCAGCACTTGAAACGAAGAAAAAAAAACGCGAAGGTTTTATACCCACCAACCGACTCGCCGGCCGCCTGTGTCTTGCAACACCTGCTGAAGTTACGCAACACACCGGGTCACATGAGGAGATCACAAGAAGAGGCTGACAGAACTAGAGAACACGGCAACGACGACAACGACAGCAAATGTGTGACAAGCCAAGCCTTGCTGTGCTTACGTCATACAAACGCATATAAATATTCTCACGACAGAGTAGATTTCTTGCTGTACCCTTGACACTTGACTTTCCCATCCGTCTTGGGGAGAGGAAAGCTTCAAATGTTGTACCGTGGCGATCAAAAACCAGTCCACTGGGTCACTTGAATGGAAAGTGACCTTGAGAGAAAGTAACAGACCCCTCCCCCCTCCAATTCCCCGAGTTGAGCCAAACGTCGCGCTTCCTTTTGAAGTACATTAGCGCCATCCCATATTCAGCGGTGCTGTTGCTAGGCTGCATGCTTGCAGTCCACGCGTGCAACCGCCCGCCTGCCCGCCCGTGTGGAAGCGTGCGCGCGTTTTGCTTGACTGCCTCCGCGCAATGGACGCAAAGTAAGCTCGCCGCCTGCGAATTAGCTTCCATAGCAACCGTGCAGCACAGCCAGCCAGCCAAGGCAAAGTGAGTGAAGGGCTGCGCTTCTTGTGGGATGTGAAAGTGGGCGCAGGCCAGATGCCAACTTCTGCCACTGTGGGCACGCCGAGGAACTGACGGGCTTGAACAATTGGGCAACGTTCTGGTAACGAGGATTTTTGGAAACAATTGTCCTCCACTCTGTGGATGCCAGACAAGGTCAAAAAGCGGAATTTAGCCAGTTAAGTTTGATAAGAAAAATCAGGCGTATGTAGGTAACATAGTAGAACGACGACAGGACTTGGAGATAACTCTGTGGTTCTCAATTTTTTAGCACTAGATTAAAAAAAATACCTACTTAAACAAGTACCAGCAACATAACCAGCATAACATTAACAAAATCTCCTCATTCTGGATTTTTAAGATAAGATAAGAAAACCTTTATTTGTCCCACACTGGGGAAATTCGCATTTTTTACATTTAATTTAATTTAATTTAATTGAGCTTTATTTTGTTTTATTTTGTTTTATTTTATTTATTATAATTTGTAATGTTATTTAGCTATGTTTCTCTTGCATAACCCAAATCAACTACAACAAAAATATATTAGGCCTACTAACATTGTAATTTCGGGCTGTATAAGACCCAAATGTAAGCGCACCGAAGACATTATGGCCATCTAGTGGTGATTGTTGATATTGCAACCTAAAGTCTACAGTCGACCCCTATATATTCGCGTTTCATAACCAGTGTAACACATATCTGCAGATTTTTAAAAAAAAATTCTAAAATATTTTTTTCAGGTTGGATTTTTTTCCCGGGTTTTTTTCCTCCCTGCCCGCATTTTATAAATGTTCCTCAGCATTTCTTACAGATTTTTTTTTTCAAACCAACAGTTTCTAAAGATTTATTGCAAATATATTTACCTTGAAAATTAAATCTGTACTTTGAGAATCATCTATCTAATGAATTTTAATTCCAGATAGCAACATCGACACACTTGTCTTTCGTGGTCCATAAAAAAAAAAAAAAATGTGGCGAGCCGGATCCAACCCGTGGGCCTTGAGTTTCATATGTGTGCTTTTCTCCCTTTTGGTTTATTTTTGTTTTGTAGGCTGACCTATATTAGCTTGTCTCCCTCTACACACACACACACACACACACACACACACACAGAGTACAAAGCGAGCCGCGCATCACACGCTGAGCTGTGCTGAATTAACCAAAGCCTTTTGCAGCGCAGGAGGCAAAAACACAAACAAGCGGCGGCCAAGACGTTGGAGGCGGACTCCATGTTGGCTGGCGATCTGGCGCGCTAAGGTGCGCCAGCCTCACGCAGGTTGCTGTCACCATGCGACTAATTGCTACAGTTCTCGGGCCTGGAAAACAAGGCGCAGGGGTGGGGGAAGAAAGCACGGACACGGGTGGGACGCTAATGACCTCTCTGATGTCTATCGGCCCACCGAGCTTCTCGTGTGGGCGGGGATGGGAACGCGCGCGCGAGCACGCGGGAAATGCTCACCTGGGGCTCAGGGAAAGGAAAAGCTTAATTTCTTAATCCAATTCCAAGTTGATATCGTCAATTATAGAGCTGCGAGGCCAGTCTGAGCTTTCATCTTTCTGGGTTTGGGGGGGGGGGCGAGCATAAGCGTTCACAGCAGAAACAAAACTTTTTTTGCACAGCGCAGCAACACAAATAGTAGCCGCAGGCGGGTTTTTTTTTTTTTTTAACTCAACTTTAGAGCGTCTGCTCCCATTTTATTTTAGGATTCAGGAATCACTCGCAGAACCCGCAATGGTCAGGCAACTCCATAGTTGCTGCATCTGGTGTCATTTTATTGTCCTGCAGTCCGCTGGCTGCCTTTTAAGTAATGTCTCTCACATACAGTGATGACACAATTACATCGGTTGTAAAGAAGTGAACAACGTTTTTTTGCTTCAGTCGAATGCACATTGTGCTGCTCCAGTTTAATAGCGATATACATGGAGATGCTCACTCCTCAGTAAGCTGCAGTGAAATGAGTTACGTGGACTCAAAAGTAACCACTCCCTAGTTGAACAAGAGTATAGAACACCGAGAATTGCAACGGTGTGTTTAAAATGACCACATCACTTTGAATGTCCACTAGCTTTATGCTAACACATAATGGGCAACACCAATGACGTGCTAACAAAACTAGCATCAATGTTCGAGTAGGTGTAACCCTTTAAGTCCACTAGCTTTATGCTAACACATAATGGGCAACACCATTGACGGGCTAACAAAACTAGCATCAATGTTCTAGTAGGTGTAACCCTTAAAGTCCACTAGCTTTATGTGTCCACTAGCTTTATGCTAACACATAATGGGCAACACCATTGACGGGCTAACAAAACTAGCATCAATGTTCTAGTAGGTGTAACCCTTAAAGTCCACTAGCTTTATGTGTCCACTAGCTTTATGCTAACACATAATGGGCAACACCATTGACAAAACTAGTTCTAGTAGGTGTAACCCTTTAAGTCCACGAGCTTTATGTGTCCACTAGCTTTATGCTAACACATAATGGGCAACGCCATTGACAAAACTAGCATCAATGTTCTAGTAGGTGTAACCCTTTAAGTCCACTAGCTTTATGTGTCCACTAGCTTTATGCTAACACATAATTGGCAACGCCATTGACAAAACTAGCATCAATGTCCTAGTAGGTGTAACCCATTAAGTCCACGAGCTTTATGTGTCCACTAGCTTTATGTTAACAGATAATGGGTAACACCATTGACGGGCTAACAAAACTAGCATCAATGTTCTAGTAGGTGTAACCCTTTAAGCAATGGATACAAACGGTAGCAACACATCTAGACAGACAATGGAGAAGGTGCAGATTTCGGGGTGTGATAGGAGAAAAGACACTCTCACTACATGTGTGTTTACACATTACATTTCTTCCCTTGTTTGTTGCAGCTTGTGCATTCCAAGTCAAGTTCCCCCAACTCCCCCTGAACGCACAATCTTGATTTTCCATGCATACGTTCCGTTCACCCATGTATGTTCACTAATCCATGACGGCTAACGTGCACGTACACACACACATCCACTCGGAGGGGACTCATGCATAATCATCGGGTCTCACCTGCAGCCGAGAGCTACGCGGCAATGCATACCAAATAGATAGACGGGGCTTCAGAAGGGAGAGATGGAGGACAAGATGGATGGCTGGAGGGCGGCTGACGAGGTTCTGTAAGGCCGGGCACATCAGTAATGAGATCTCTGCAAGTCAAGCATCACGTCGCACACCTGGATAATGGCTGGCTTGCAAAGAAAATGCGAGGCTTGGCCTTGGCTTAGCTGGCTAATGCTGCCTTCCAGAAAACTGGGATCTTTTGAACCTCGCGTTCGACTCCGAAATCATCATGTCCTCTAAATACTTTGACTAAATGCAGTGCTATGACATCACATTGCAGAAACTGTCATGTAACTGCAGAGTTGCCTTGAGATACTAGTGACCACACTTCTGAGTTTTTGAGACATAAATGCCGTTCCCTTTTTTTTTGTTTTGACCTGCGAGCAAACCTTGACTTCAATGCAAGTCAACTCATTTCTCAACAATCAGAACTTTGGCACGTAACTTTGTCTTCAAGTCTGCTAGCTTAATGCTAGCACATAATGGGAAACACCATAGAAAGGCTAAAGCATAGCATCATTCTTGAGGTGTTATCAACCTTTGAAAACAGATATTTTTATACACCACCAGTGGAGCAAAACATGTAGACAGACAAAATAATGAGTATATTCTTTACCCGCTCATATTGGTGCAACTTACTGAGGACCATCTCGTAGATCCACTGCTGTTAGGTGGCTGTGCTCCACACATCAGGAGTAAATTGTTGGGTTGATGTCAGAAAGTAAATTAGTAATGGGATTGCTACTTTAACAAATTACATTTTGCATTTATCCTCACATAGCCAGAACTGCCCCTTGATGATGTCAGCATTCTTCTGTCCTCTGATTGGTTAATCAGAGTACAACTTGTTAGAGATGTGTTGGACTCACGGAACGCATCTGTCGTGTTGTCATAATCCGCATCTTTTTGGGAGTATGAGTTTTTGTCATGTCATTGGGGAAATGCTGATACTGATCTGCTCCAGATGAGATTTACGCCGCATAGTTGCGTGCTCTTATTTTGCGCATTTCTGTGGGACTGATGGTCTCTGTGACGTGAACAAAGTCAGGATCGCATTTGGTCGAGCAGCTGTATGAAGCATGACTCTGAATGATCACCAATTCCCTGCTACCTAAGTGTTTTGTTTTGTTTTTTTCACGAGCGGGGTGTGGGACTTGATCCGCTCAGTAGGAAAGCACGAACGCATTGGTGTTGACCCAGCGTGGCTGTTAGCATGTTAGCTTGTGTAAGAGCATGAGTCACCAGCTTTGTCGAGCGCAGCCTCGGCGCACTTTAAACATCGGCGCAGTCAACAAACCCTGGGCTATCTCTGTGGCCACATTTATTTATGTGCGCTGACACTCATCGTCCCACACACACACACACACACACACACACACACACACACACACACACACACACACACACACACACGCACACGTGAGCATACACACGACTCACACGCTAAGCTAAAGACACTCTCAAAAGATCATAACGTTCAGATTTGAATGAGACCATGAAGACTTACATGGGTTTATATCATATAAATATATGACTGTGTCATTTTACTAAACAACAATTTATTTTACAATATTTCATATAATTTTGTTTACCTATTGTATTTTTTTAAATATATTCTTTCTAGTGGATCTCATTAGTTTATGATAATGCTTGTTGTGTAGTAACACAATAAAATCCAATTTTAGACCAATGTTGTTGATTTATAAGGATTTGATTTCTATATTATTTTTTCCATGTGCCACACTCCAAGTTAGTTGACTGTCAAATCATGCTACATGCTAGTTAAAACAACCACATAACGTTGCCGTTAAATTTGCTAGCTTAATGCTGACACATTACGGAAATGCCACAGGCAGGCTAACAAATAGTATCAGTGCAGCAACACATGTAGACAGACGATATAACATCATTCACAGACATATATTCTTTATCCTCCGTGAAAACTGACTAACATTCCTGCAGATTACTCAGTCAAGTAGTGAAACTCTTCTTGGTTGACTGTATTGTAACGACCTCTGGAGGCCAAGTCATGCACGTCTGTCTGAGCTTACATGACAGTTACGTCAAATCTTTATGACGCCGTTGGTTGCTTGCGTTCGTTTGATGTCAATCTTTCAACCGTCACCATGAAATGAGCACGCGAGTTCATTGAGAACATGGTAACGTTGGCATTTCATTCGTTTGCTAATTATGGAAAGATGCGAGCAGGCCCAAATGAGATGCGTGCACTTTTTTTCTTTCCTTCATTCCGTCTTTCATTCTTTTGCTTCCCTCGTCATCTACACACCCTTCTCCACTTTGCGCCTTTCCTCCTCCTCTTCCTCCGGTCTCGCCCTGTCATCATCTCTCCATCCTCCACCACGCTGTCAACATCCAGCCCGTACCGCCTCTCGCCCGGCTCCTCGCCTCCAGTTCCCTCTTCCGCCTTCCCCCCACTAGCCCATCTTCATCCCACATCTGCTCGTCTCCCCCTTTTCCACATCCGACACCCCCCCCCCCCCACCCTCCACCACCACCCTCTTTTTTTGCACTTCATTAGTGGCTCTGTTCATTTTTATTTTTTTTTGTGCTCCCCCTTTCTCCGCCCCTCTGGCTCGCCTGGAGGATGACACATGATGGCAAATTCTTGTCTCATTCAAATGCTCACATCCTCGCACACGCACGCACACACACACCATCAGCCACTGTTCCAGTATTCAACACGCATGATGTCATCGTCAAGGTTAACAGCTGAGGCGCGAATGGTGCTAGGATGCTAAGGCGTGTGGGTAATGTAGTCAGGGTGCAGCATGGGCACATCAAGAATGAAATTAGATACAATCAATTATAATGTACAAATCAAAATATACAAAGCACAAAGAAAAAAACAACATAAGAGACAATATTAGGGCCATATAGCATAGATTATAAAATGTTCAGAGAAAATGCAGTTTTTCTGATATTGTTTTTATCAAGTGATGAGTTTATTCTCACAGTATATGCACTCGATTCCAATAAAATGATAACATCTTCTCAGTAAACGGTAATCTTTATTTCCTCAAATTAAACTGAATAAAAATGCAATTTCTATTTAGAAAAGGTGCAAAATGAGTCCATTAAGCATTAGAGCCATTTAATTTCTCCTTGCCACGAAGAAAAATGCCATAGTCAGGCTAAGGATTTACATAAATGTGGCGGTGTTTTGCTTTACGAAACTTTGAACGCATGTTGAAACACGTCATAACGATCCTTACGAGCATATATTTTTTTTATCCGCTATAAAAATGACTAATATGAAGGCAGGTTGGGCGGCACAGTGCAGCTGTGCAGGGTTCGATTCTGGCGCCAGCATGTTCTCCTTTTGCCTGCGTGGGTTTTCTCCGGGTAGTCCGGTTTCCTCCCACATTCCAAAAAACACGCATGGCAGGTTAATGGAACTCTCTAAATTGTCAATTGGTGTGATTGAGAGCGCGAACGGGTGTTCATTTATGTGTACCATCCGATTGGCTGGCGACCAGTTCAGGGTGTCCCTCCGCTTACTACCCGAAGAAAAGCTGGGATAGCCTCCCGCACGCCCCACGACCCTCGTGAGCATTAAGTGGATTAGAAAATTAATGGATGGATGAAAGCGGGTTAACAAGTCACTTCTGAAACACTTCTTGATTTGTTTCTCCATGTCTGTATTATAGCGCCCCCTGGTGGCCAAATCGCAGCACAGTGTCTGTTGCGTTGGTGTCACGAAAACGGCTTCGTTCTAATTGATGAAACAACTTTATATTTTTAAAGTGTAGAAAAGAGGAGAGCTATTTCTCTTATCGCAATCCCTTCACAATAAAAGAATGCAAATACATGACATAATCATGCAATAATGGAATCATACATAGCACAAACGACAGCATTGCTGTTGTAAAAGGTGCCACTGTCGTCGCTGAATTTTAAGCTCTTCAACCATTGCCGTCCTGCTAAAAATGGACCTAGAGGTTTACCTCGAAGACATTTGAGCGTCACGATTCAAATGCAGACAGCAAAAAGTGAAGGCAATCATATGAGGGAAATGTCATTTGCCTCCAGCTTCTCCTTTGTCGTCCACCCCCCCCCATCCCGCCCCCCTGCACACCCCCCCCGGTGATGTTCATTAATGTGAGGAGGCGCTGTTGTCGCATGGATAATTCACCGCCGCGCCAGCCAGCCGTGTCTGCGCGTTTGTGTTCGTCCGTCTGTCTTTGTGTGCGCGCGGCGAGAAAGGCATGACAAGAAAACAACCTTCCTGCCCGCCCTCGTCAGTTGCAATGACGAGACGCCACTCTCGCACCCTCTATTTTTATTTTCACACGCACGCATGTACGCACGCACACGCATTCTGTCTGTGTGTCTGTCCTTGGGCGTCTGCAGCCAGCTGTGTCTTCGGGCCATTAGTGACCCCCCTTGCCTCCTCTTCCGCCTTCCATCCATTTTCCCCATCACCGATTTCTCCGGCAGACTCCCTCTCTGCCTCCCTCCCTCCGTCTCTCCTTCCCTCCCTTCACGTCCCTCCTGTGACCACTGGGCCTTCATTGTCACAGCAAAACAGTTTCGGGTTCGCCGTTCTGTCACGCCACTGCGCCAAACGCCGACAATCCGGAGCACTCTCGTGGGCATTGCGCACGCACGCGCGCAGCATTTTGTATCGCAACATGCCGTTAATCCCAAAACAGCAGAAAGCCGAGTCAGCAACCTGGGCCTCTCCTCTGTCTTGATGCAGACATCCTCCTTCTCCTGAACTGTGAGCCTTTTGCAGCTTCCTCTCATGATGCAAAAGCAATTTATGCTGTAACACACGCAAACACCTTCCGCATAGTCACTCATTATAAAAGCGGGATCGATTCCTCTTCCCGGTGGCATGTTGATGTGTTTTTTTCTTTTTGCCGTCACTACTTGTTGTTATTGTTGTCGGTGAAAAAACATCCCTCGTATTAACTTCCATAGTGTTTGTCCTGAGAAGAAGATAGAAGAAGAGAAGTGGCATTAAAACAGGCCAAAATTCGGATATCAGGGGTTAGGCAGGGTGAGAGGTCAAATGTGAGTGTAGAAATCAGCATTAAATTGAGATTTAGGTATTACCGTATTGGCCCGAATATAAGACGGCCCTGATTATAAGACGACCCCCTCTTTTTCAAGACTCGAGTTTCTCCAGATTGTCGCTATATTTCTCCATGTTCTGTTATCTCTTCTATTATTTTCTTCTCTTTTCTTTTTTACCGCTATTTTTTATTTTTCTTCTTCGTGACAGGGGTTCGCTTTGGCCTTGGGAGTCAAGTTCAGTATCTGGCGCCATCTAGCGTCATGAATGGGTATAATGTCTAGACCCCGAATATAAGACGACCCCCATTTTTTCAATCTTATTTCAATGCAAAAAACACCGTCTTATATTCGGCCCAATACGGTAAATCATGAAAGCATCTCATTTGCTCCAGGAGTCCAAGAAGGGAATGCTCTGGAATTTGTTGACTTCTTTTTAGCTCTCTGAGTCACAGAAAGACTCATGTTGTGAGCGTTAAGACTCAGGATGGAACATACGTAAGTCAAAGTGCTGAGCTGTGTAATATTTCATAAGTAACAGTACCGTACATCTCCGGTTGAGCTGATGTCATGCTGTCTCACTCATTACCTTGAATGATGGAAGTGGGTGGGCCTACCTTGTGATTGACAGGCCGGTAACAGCAAAATTAAGGTGGAGACCAACAAAATCTGGCCCTACCGAAAAAAAACACCATAAGCCATGACATCATCCCCATTACATCACCTGCATTCCTCTTTGCTACACCCCCCTCCTGACAGCCCCCCGCCCCCCTCCACACTTCCTTCCATCCATTACGCAGCCAAACCCCCCTCCGCCTCCCAAACTGCCAGCCGCTCTATTGATTGAGCCATTCAATGTAAGCCTGAAATTCAACTGGATGCTGTTGCACTTGAATATGCAAATGAGGACACCATCAAGGGCGGTGGGTGGGGTGGGGGGTGGGGGGGGGGTGCAGTTCCGGTGTCGCTGTTGCCATGGAAACCTTTCATCAAACATACACACATAGAGATGGCGTGCTCACTTGCTCTCTCTACACACACACACACACACATACACACACATACACACACACACACATACATCTGTGTCTCTTTGGTGTGTGTGTGTGTGTGTGTGTGTGTGTGTGTGTGTGTGTGTGTGCATGAGTGTAAAACTGACTGCTGGACGCAAGGACTGAAATGACCTCACAGTGCCCTTGGCCGTGTGTGTCCGGGCGTGTGTGTGTGTGTGTGTGTGTGTGTGTGTGTGTGTGTGCAGGGGGAGAAAATACACTACGTGTCCACTGCCTTTAAAGACTCCCTCATCACCCCCCCCCCCCACCTCTCTCTCCTCCCTCCCCCCTCCGTCCATGTTTATGCAGCCGTCTAATCACAGTGACAGGAGAACAGCACTCTGCCACCATGCACGCACGCAAACGCACACAAGAACACAAGCGCATGCAGAATTCATCCGCTCCTCTGCGTGTTTTCTTCCCTCTTTGCCGCTCGCACACACGCACACACATCCTGCCTCCTCACCACTGCGGGTCATCAACAGAAACGTCACCCCTTTCTCGCCGGATGTTACATAGGGGATGTTTTTAGGTCAGGAGGATGTCACACCATGTGCGTGCACGCGTGTGTGTGCGCATGTGTTTTTCGAGGTGTCAGTCTGCAAGATTTTGGGGCTGCAGAAGCATTCTGACCGTCCGGAGGTTTCTAAACAGGCCCATTTAGGTGAAGCAACCCATCATAGACCTTATGAAGTCAATTCGGAGATTTGATTTTAAATATGGTATACATGTTGCAATAGTTAGCTAGCAAGCGATGCTTACATGTTTTTTTCCATTTCGATCGTCTGCCGGTGTGGCCGCTTTAGAACACTTTGTTGTCGGCCATAAGCGCAAATCTTTAATGAAAGTCTGCTTCATAGACTGTGTGTGAATTGGGGCTTCAGCTAGCCACTTCAGAGTGCCTGGTTGTTGACCACAACTGAATGTATATAAAGAGTTCAATGGTGGTGGAAGGGAAAGAGGGAAGATTTTTTTGTTTTTTATTTTTTGTAAGTCTGAAGTGACAACCAGAATGTGGACCTGGTCTTTCGGCTGGCATGGCCATTTTAATGTGCCACATTGTTGCGCCGTGTAAAAGCGCCGGGACAACCAGGTGAGATTTTTTAAAGCAGATATATTTTCATACCTCTAATATGTACCGTATTGGCCCGAATATAAGACAGTGTTTTTTGCATTGAAATAAGACTGAAAAAGTGGGGGTCGTCTTATATTCGGGGTCTAGACATTATACCCATTCACGACGCTAGATGGCGCCAGATATCATTGAAGCGAATGCTGAACTTGACTCCCCAGGCCATCCCCACCATAAACAATAGCACGACGGGAGAAGCATTTTAAAACTGAGCTACGGATGTTAACACGCTGCAACGGTGCGTCCAATGCCTCCGTGTCACGTCTTTACTAAGGTAGGCAGTAATTTGCTCTTCACCAACTCATAAACTGTGTATCTACTTTTCATTTCATTTATCTTAGGCTTTACTTTATGGCTATTGCTCATCAGGGCATCCGTGTGTTAAGTGCGTGCGTATGCGCGCGTGTGCGGTAACGGGTCGATCGCGTGAGGTTGGTCGATCGAAAAGTAGATATGTGGTTGGATAAGATTGGGCACCCTTGTGTTAGTGCATAACAGCACGTATGGGTGGCAGGCAGATGACAGTGAAGCGATTTCAGCAAGGACGTGGGGGGCAAATTAGATGGCCGCCTCCAGGCCCAGGTGCTTATCGCTTCCACACACGCACGCCGGCGAACATGCAGCCACTCACTCTGCTCTGTCAACACTCACAAAGTTTGCATGAAAACTAAAACGCTCGCAACTTATTGACGTGTTATCAAGTACGACACAGAGTCATCAATAAATTCCAAAGAAGCCAATAGTTGAAAAGTGTTCATTGATTACAGATCAAGTAACCCTGTTCGGTGATTGGGCTTGGAACGAGCTAATTTTTCCCAGCCAATTTATGAAATGAGAAAGATGATAATGGGGGGAAACATTTTTAAGTCAAGTACAACTTTGTTGTCAAATGTGAATTTCACAGATGAAATTTCCCCCCTCTTAAAGAGACAACAGACAACAAGTGGAGCCGCTGCGGGTGCCCGCGCCGCCATCAAAACAACACAACATAAAATATTATGTAAACATTAAATAAATAAAATATAAATAAAATATAACATGGGCGGCCCGGTAGTCCAGTGGTTAGCACGTCGGCTTCACAGTGCAGAGGTACCGGGTTCGATTCCAGCTCCGGCCTCCCTGTGTGGAGTTTGCATGTTCTCCCCCGGCCTGCGTGGGTTTTCTCCGGGTGCTCCGGTTTCCTCCCACATTCCAAAAACATGCATGGCAGGCTGATTGGACACTCTAAATTGTCCCTAGTGTGGGCGTGGATGGTTGTTTGTCTCTGTGTGCCCTGCGATTGGCTGGCAACTGATTCAGGGTGTCCCCCGCCTACTGCCCGAAGACAGCTGGGATGGGCTCCAGCACCCCCCGTGACCCTAGTGAGGATCAAGCGGTTCGGAAAATGGATGGAATGGATGGATAAAATATAACATATAATAGCCATTTGTAAATAAAATAAAATATTCTAATTTAAAGTCATAAAATTATGGAATGGAAATGTAAAAATAGGCATGATAAATAATGCAATAAAATATACAAGAGAAATGATTGTATGCTCTTGGGGGGAAAAAACGAGTTATATAAGATGACTTTTCCTGCCACTTTTATTGATTTTTCTCCTCCAACATTGCAATTTTAATCTCGTGAAATTGTAAAATTGTGACCCTCCCACCCGCCACCCCCTCTTGGTGAAGACTGAATTCCCATGAAGCATTTTGTCAATAGATTTCAACTTTAGTCCCATAATTGTCGGGACTTTATTGTTGTCGTATTTTCTTTTCAGTTTGACGCGAAAGCTCCTCCGTAATCGCGACCTTCAATTTGAAATCTCGAGAGTTCTTGTCTGGCTAATCGTGATACCATGCATGGGCTGGACCTATTGCCAAAGTCTGTCTGTGTGTGCGCGCGTGCGCTCTTCGTCCCACAGACAGTGATGATTTATTCGAGAGCATGAGCACCAGTTGCTTTATCACACAAACACTGGCATGCCGAAATGAGTTTTGGCGAAGGGCCTGGCTGCTTTCTGTGACAATCACGTCATTTCTGCATATTGCCACAAGGAGCCAACAAGACTCCACATCACATTATTATTTTTTGCAATGTTTCAGGGGGACAAAACAGTCCAGAATCTAAATTAAGATATGCTCGGCACTATCATCATTTCTTAAAGTCGCATTTACTTGAAGATCGTTCGTGTAATGTATTTCCCAAATATGACCTTGTCACAAGGTGTTCAATTTTTGTACACAGCACATGTGTGTGGCAATAAAAAAAAACCTTGTTTTGAGGGGTTGAGGTTGTTTTGAGGTGCAAAACTCCTTTAACGTTTTTGGGGAATTTGGCAGACCCCGCTGCACTTCCTGAACGTTATCTTTTCCACCCACCTTCGAAACATAATTTGCTCACGTCGACCTGTCCAGCAAGACCATTTATTGTTCCGCCATGTAGACTGCACAACTTTCCTGCTTTGACTTCAAAGGGAATGAGCGGAGCCGCTTCCTTTGACCAGGAAGTAAGTCAGCTGTGTTCACGCCCTCACCGGCGCAACCTAAAGAAAATTATAATAATGTTACAATTTTTCTACACATCAATCAGGTAGTAGTTGTAATAGTAGTATTGGCCCAAATATAAGACGACCCCCTCTTTTTCAAGACTCAAATTTGAAAAAAGACTTTTTGAACACCAAATTAATTTTTACACGGAAAATAATTACAGTACATCTGAAACAAATGATTATAACAATATATTCGACCCACTTTTATCCATATTGTCACTACGTTTCTCCATTTTCTGTTATCTCTTCTATTATTTTCTTCTCTTTTCTTTATTACCGCTATTTTTATGTTTATTCTTCGTGGAAGGGGTTCACTTTGGCCTGGGGAGTCGAGTTCAGCATACGCTTCATTGATATCTGGCGCCATCTAGCATCCTGAATGGGTATAACGTCTAGACCCCGAATATAAGACGACCCCCACTTTTTCAGTCATTTCAATGCAAAAAACATCTTATATTCGGGCCAATACGGTATTAGTCTTAGATCTCAGTTGTCACTTTTCCCACTGAAAAGTTTTGCCAGTCAAACTTTTACGCTGCAGAAGAAGCATATTGCGCAGAAAATGATGCGGGCTGTGTCAATTATTTTTAGTACAACAAAATGGATGGCAGACAGGTTCGACTTTGGAGGAAAGAGATCAAATAGCTTCATTTTACAATATTTTGTAATCCCACTCCCTGTCTTGGATTATCTCTCGTTAGATCGCACAGTGAGATTTGTCTCCCATAAGTAAAGATACCAGTTTTGTCTGGTATGCTGCAGTCGCAGGTTCATGCACATTCGAGGACACCAAATTGACCTCCACTGATTGCTCTTCCGGAAGTCGGAGCACCGGTTGCCAGTGCTTTCATCAAACGTGGCCTGGATTGACGCAAAAAAAATCCACATAAATTCTCGGTCATGCTGCAACCTTGACTCTTGTCCTTGTATTCCGCCTTTACGTTGTACAGCGAGATGCTCACTCAGACGCTCCTCCGCGATGATATTTCTTCTTGAGAGGGAGGTGTGTTCCGAAGCAGGATGGCTCGACAGATGCATTGATAAGCTCTGCCGACTCCACAGTATTCATGCTGCATAGCCAATCCCTCTCTCTCTCTCTCTCTCTCTCTCTCTCTCTCTCTCTCTCTCTCTCTCTCTCTCTCTCTCTCTCCCTGCCACACACTCATCCCTCTTTTCCTTCTCAGGATTAATGCATCCGTATACTTGAAATGTCACTTCAGCATGGCAAGCTATTAGACGCTTAGCCCAAGCAGCTGACAGTTCCCCCACCCCTCTTTCCTTCCCTCTCTCGGTCAAGACAGAATGATTGGCTGAAGCTTCTGCAGTCATTCAGAACAGGTATTAAAAAATAAAAGAGAGAGAGAGAGAGACCCACAGACAGACAGTGACAAAGCAAAGGACTCTCTCACCATTGAGCAGCTTGACGCCATCTCACATTTATCACACCGAGCCTTGCTTGAGCTCAGGCCTCCCGTAAATTCTCAAAATAGAGGCCTCTGCCCTCAATTAGACGCCGTATTGTCTACTTGAAGAAATAAATGCCTCTCCCTCGGGAAGTAAAAAATACGCCAGAGTCTGGAGTCTGTCCCAGCTGACTCTGGGCAAGAGGTGAAATACACCCTGAAATGGTCGCCAGCCATTCAGGGGGAGGGTAAAAAGACAATCAAGCATTGATATTCAGAAATTATGCGTAATTTAGAGTCAAATTTAGCTTAATTTATCATTTCAATGTACCTGCGGCTAGAAAGCAAAGCGCAGAGAGTCTCTGTCACCGAAATCCACGGACGGGTGCAGTCAGTGAATCCGGTGATCGATCATTGCCAACAGCCTTTCAAAATATCCACACTCTCTCCTCTTAGACGTGGAGCCTCCGACATGGATCGAGAGTTGCAATTTTTCCACTGCATCGTGCGTGTCGCCTGGTGTGACGCACCAACCGATTTTGTTTTCTTCTTTTTTTTTTTCACTCCTCCGTTTCTGTCGCGTTCTAATTGACCTCGGACTACTTTGTTTTATCCAAATCATAATTCCTTCTACCTCCAAATGCACTAAAAAATAAAAGGACAAAGCGCAAATGTGAGACGCTCCGTTCGCATTGAGTTAACAATTCTCGGTCGACCAATCAGCAGTCAGCTCAATCCTCACGCGAACATCTCCCCACCAAGACTAGATGTGTCCTTTGAATAAACGCCCGCCGCTTTCTGTTTTGGGTTAAATAAGCAGCCTGAGCAATTAAAATGGCGTCATGCCCTAATCTCTACACTTGCGAAGGGGATCTTTGTCATCGTAGTTACTTGAACTTTTGGGGGACTGGGGGGGGGGGGGGGGGGGTTAGTTAGTCACTTCTCGATTGCTATCTACAATTATCCGTCATTGCAGCCAAATAAAGAGAGAGAGGGAGAGAGAGAGAGAAGCAAAGATGCAGAAGCATATCTCCAAACAGAAGCGAGCGAGAGCGGCATGAAACAGGGGATTAGAGGCTCGGTTAGTCTGCATGAAATCCCCTTTTCCTCTCGCGCCCTACAAAGCAAAGACGGCAATTGGCCACATTATACAAAGAGGAAGAGAAGGAAATGTGTGCATGCATAGCCGTATGCGTGTGCGTGTGTGTGTGTGTGTGTGTGTGTGTGTGTGTGTGTGTGTGAGCAAAATCTCCTTTCATTCTATTCTAATTCGCTCAACGCCGCTCTGCATGGTTGCCGCCCGAGATGTGACATTACAGTTTATCAACACAGGAAGCGTCGCTCACTTTTTCCTTGTTTACCAATAGCAGGAGAGGAGGGGGGAGGGGGGTGATGGAGAGAGAGGAGGGGAGGGGCTGCGGGAAGAAGTGACATTGGCCTTGAAGCCTGCTATTGTCTTGCCTCCAGGACTGCCAGGCTGCGGCTCCGTCAGAGAGCCGGCCAGCCAGCCAGCCAGCCAGCGTGAGAGCATGACAGAGAGAGGGCGAGATGGTTGCCATGGTTACTTCCCGGGAGATGCGAGCACTCTTGTTTATCAGTTGGCCGAGGGAGCGAGCGTTTGCGTGGTGGCGGGCCGTCTTGCTGAGCATGTGTGTGTGTGTGTGTGTGTGTGCGTGTGTTTTCGGATGACTTCATGCATCAAAACAGCAGAGCTCATAAAGTGATGCTTTCGACTGCTTTCTTTGTAAACAAACCCAAATAAAGCCCAGCTTACTTCCATTGGAGCCTCCAGGGGTGGTGTGACCGCGGTGATGTCATCGGCTCAGTGTGACCTGGGCACAAATTGGAAATTCGCGCTCAAGTCGCGGCTCGCTATTCGTGGTGAATGGAACAAACAAATTCTTTCTCCTTAACCCTGGAGAGCCCACGGGGTCAAATTTGGCCCCTATAAATTCTGCTACTCAAATGCTACCCTTAAATCCCAAAGGGTCAAATTCGGCCCTAATCGTAAAATAGGATTAAAGCATTAAATATTTGAAAAAACATATATTTTGATGTTCCATGAACATATAGCAGTCATTTAATGTATAATTCATCATTTTCCAAAGAAGAAAAGGGGTCTTGGGTTCTCCAGGGTTAAAAAGCTAATTTGCTTCGAATGGCCAATGTGCATCGATGTAGCGCTTCAGCCTCACGTTCACTTAACTGCTGAACCGGAAAGTACGGCGGCGCATCTTGAATGGCTTTGTGTAGCCAGGGTCTCATGCCGTGATGTGGCCAAAGGTGGTTTTGGAATGTAGTGCAAAAGAATCACAGTTATTGTCTTTGCTCGTGCATAAATACAGAGGAATAAAATGCACTCAACAGTTACAACCCACAAAAAACAATGACCAACAGGTCGGGAAAGGTGAAGGAAAAAAAACAAGTCCATAGCTTTTCTCATATTGGTGTCTTCTGATTCCATAAAGATTTTGTTGTGGGGAAAATTAGCCTCGTTTGTTGCTAGCAATTAGCCAAAATGGCGTCAGACTTAAACACAGGCTGAAAATCGTGACATTTTTTGTCTTTTATTTATTTTTTTATTTTTTAGTAAATGTGACGTGGCGGCAGTTGTGGCTCTTGTCAGAATGTCAGCATAAACGAAGTAGGCAAGGGCAATGCAAGGCAGCCTTATTTGTTTGGCGCATGTCATACGCAAGCTAACTCAATGCGTTGCGCACAACCAAAAGCACAACATTTAAAATCATTTACAAACAAAACCACAAAAGAACTAAAAATACTTGGGGCCTACTTCACTTCTATTGGCAACTTATTCAATTTGCGTGCAGCATAACAGCTAAATGCTGCACCACCATTTTTGATACAAAGAATCCATCCGGAAATTTCGATTCGCTGATGGCTTTTCCACTGCCTCTCAAATCCCAGTTCTAATCACCACCACCTAATTCATGCACAGCCCGACTGGAAACAAGAAGAGGGGCAGCAAAAAGGGGAGGAAATTAGAAGCGAAAGAGGGAGCGACGTGACAGAGGAGGTGGCGTATGAGAGACAGAAAGGAAATGAGCATCCGGGGAGAGACAGCGGCGATAAAGAACAATGCAGGAGGAGAGCAGGACAAACAGAAGCATTAGCGGGGACGCGAAGAAGGCCCAAACACAAAGGAACAATGGGAGTGTGCAAACAAAAAACGCGGCGGAGGAATTATGGGGGGGGGGGTGTTTGGCATACAGACGCATAGCAGGAAATGTGATGTGATAAGATGACTTATGACGTGACGTGATGCGATGCGACGAGCATGCCGCCACGTTGGCGCAGAGCTGCCCCCGCGCTTAGCGAGCAGCCACTGCAGGCGCTCTAGTATGTCAAATGTCACAAGTCTCACACTCACACACACACACACACACACACACACACACACACACAGGCTCATCCGTGTTTCCCCCACGCAGCCGTTGAGGCCTCTCACGTGTCGCTGAAAGTGTCTGAGCGCTTTTTTTTTTTTGCGGCCGCTCACTCTCTGCACGTTTCCATGGACACGCAGCAATAGCTGCGTATTAGCGTGTAGGCCTTACGCGCCAAGCTTCATTTGTGTGTGTGTGTGTGTGTGTGTGTGTGTGTGTGTGTGTCCCTGTTTTCTTCCGCTGAAGGGTAAGCTCCAGAGTCACCCTCCTCAAAATAACAAGCAAAGCTTCTCCCATAGGACATGCAGATAGCCATCTCGCATGCAGCGCCATAACGGGCCGCCCTAGTTCACCGCTCCATCCATCTCCCTCGTTTCCCGCTGCCTCGCTCTTGTCTAAAACTAACGAGGAGAGCGTCTCCGCCAAGGCCGAACAGTCCTAATTTGGATCGGCACTTTGAGAGAGGCGCACCTCGTGCTTCAAACGTTCTCGGGAAGATGCCGCTTGCAGGAATCCCGTAAACAAGGCAGACTTCATCGACTGGTCCCGCTTTGGATAATGAGCACCTGACACCGCAGTAATAGTAGTCAGTCTTTGCAGAGGATAAAGAATATACTAATGTGACTAAGTGTTATATCTATGGTTGTCTTTAAAAAAAATATATGTACCTTAAAAGGTTATAACTATGCAGCACTGATGCTATTCAGTAGCTCGTCTATGGCGTTTTGCACTGTTTGTTAGCATTAAGCGTAACAGAGTTTCCTATGGCAGAGCTACGTGGGCATATTAAAGCCACAATGTGTCAATGTCTTTATTTTTGGTTTAGTTTGACAGTAAATGTGGCACCGGCAAGAAATAGCTCGAGGCCTCTTTTTTGAAGAATCCTTCACCGTCTACCAAACCGCAGCTCGTTGCTTGTTGCGAAGTCACTTCACTGCCATCACACTGAAAATCGGTTTCTGGTTTTTGTGACTCAGGCCAAAGAAATAACAGTGTTGCCTTGGTGAGATTTTTAGTGAGATTTCTTTAGCGGCCTGGGGGGGGGGGGGGGGGGTCTCATCATCAATGCATTCACCAATCAGAGATTTGGCTTATTTCTCCTCCGAGTGAATTTGTTTTGTTGTTCTCCACTTCCAAGCTTTGTGGGAGCGTTTGGTATGATGGGAAAAGTCAGTTCCATAAAAGCACGCTCGGATGATTTTAGTGCGGAAGAACATCAGTGACCTCCGAACATCTTTTACAGTGTCTTTCCAAAAGAGTGCAAGCGGGGGAAGCAAATTTGTGTTTTCTTCCATTTTCCCTTCTTTTTAGTGTATGTAAAAAAAAAAAGTATTGTTTATTACCGTACTCAAGGTGTAAAAGCGTCGAGGAGGTGAGCATGCAAACTGCTTGTGTGCAAATGAGGTGACACGGCCCTGAAATGGAGGAGAGGAGGATCATGAAGGCCAAAATTGTCTGCAAGTGGAAAACAAGAAAAAGACGTAACAGTGGAGCAGTCCTGGCTTATGAATGGCCCGTGAAGGTAGAAAACAGTGACCACTAGTGGTGGCCTGCGGTAGTGAATGATGACTGAGATGAAAAGGCTGCATGTGAAATGGACAACGAACAGCCATTGAAATATGCTTTAAAGAGAAAACCGAACACAAGAGACGGCGCGATGTGAAAAATGAGCTGCGGGGGTGTGGGCTGGGGTGTCTTCAATATAAGAGGGCTGGACGCGGGGGGGGGGGGGGGGGGGGCCGAAAGAGGGAACAATTGAGGCAAAATAACAAAAATAGATGCGGCGAGAGAGCGGGGATGAAGGAAAGAGGAGGAGGGTGGAGCTGGGACATGGGGGAGAGGGGGGGTTGTTTGGAGACTGTGGCATGCGTCTCAAGCTGGCATGGACTCTATCAGTCACTTTCAGGCCCGGGCACTTGGCCCTGTGTGGCTGCGTCTCACACACGCGCACACACATGGATCAAAAACAAGGACATCGGAAGCTACAACACACACACACACACACACACACACACACACACAGGAGCAGACGGCGAGCTTGGATGCATGCACGCAGTTAGTTTTAGCCTCACACATGCACATAGACACATTTGTACTGCAATGCCTTGATATAAGAGTGATTGGATTTAGCATGTACACAACCATGAACCCATTTTATATCGCCAACAACTGTATTCCGTAGTGAAATTATTCCACACAAAGAAAACAATCTTACGTGAGGCTTTAAGCACTATGTCATATATTCTTTAACCTCTGCATAGAGTGGATCATTTTAGTGCTGTACTGATGAGCTGGAAGAGGATTTGAGATTCAGTTAAGCGTTATTATGAATCCCACACCAAGGCAGAACTTTCCTCACTGGGTGAAGCATCCATGGCAAAGACTGCATTGAACTCTCGGTTTCATAATAACACCTCAATGAGCAGTAGTACGCCGAACACCTGCATCTTAGAGGATTCACCTGTCTGCAGATTTTTTGGGAAAAAAAATCATGTATGTTCCATAGAATATTTATAATGAGCTTCTTTTCAATTATATGGATTTTGATATTCATTTCAATCATTTTGGTCGCTTTGTCAGGGAAGGCTTGAACGGATTAAAGGCATGTTCATTCATTTCTATGGAAAAATATTATTTGACATTCAAACGTTTTGAGTTCCGAATATGCTCATGGAACAGATGGAACGCTTACCTCAAGGCTCCACAGTCTAGGTGCGGGTAGGCATGTGTGCATTTGCATGTTCATGTGTGCATGTATGTGCGCGCCCGAGTAATTGTGCCAGGCCAGGATGAGCGATGGCATCTCTGCGCTGCTGCGCCTGCTAATAGCCTCCAACTGGAGGTGACAGTCTCTCTCTCTCTCACTTCCTCTCTCATCCTTCCCTTCCCTCCTTCCTTGCTCTCCAGCCAATCAGCAGTCAAGCTCATCTGTCCTTCCCTCTTTCGCCCCCCTCCCTTTGTTTCTCACTTCCCTCTCGTATCCCTCCTTTGCCCTTTTACAATCACCCCTCTCCACCCGACCCACCGCCACTCCTCGCCATCCTCCTTCTCCCGCTTTCATCTCAGCCCCTTACCCCCTGCCACCTTTCATCCCCCCCCAATCCCTCTCTCACCCCCTCACCCCCACCTTCACTCACACACACAAGTACACACACACACACACGTCCTCTCGGCCCGGTCGTGATGACACACAGGAGACAACGCTTGCCTCATCGCGTCTGCGTATGCCGCGCGCACAATAACACATTAGAAATTGTGTGTGTTGATGGATGATTTTTCTGCTAAACACATGCAGCCATGCTCTGGGTGTGTGTGCGTAGGGGGAGAGGGGTGGAAGGGGATGCACAGTTGAAGCTCGGAGGACACTCATAGGACACTATATACAACGGAACATCAGTTTTTGCGATTAATCTGTGCCAGAAATGACTAGAGTCAAAAATTGTGAAATGCAAGACTACATTTCCCACAGGAAATAATGTAAATCCAATTAATCTGTTCCAGACATTCACAAAAATCAACAGAAAGTACATTTTAGTTACAGGAATCAATGTAAAATAAATGTTAGACTAACTTTTTGCTTTATTGAAGACTCTTGATGGTGTACACAGCGAGGAGGTAGGAAGTTTATTTCTGGAATTTTATTCTGTTGTTGATCAAATGTCCAGCACTCAAACTTTGTGTGTGGCAATTCCAGAATGCAAGCTTTTGTTCACAACTCAAGGCAATAACAAGGTTCCCGGTCTGCTCGGCAACGTTGAACTGTCAACATCAAAAGTCAGGCCTTCAAAAATAAAAGCATGGTAGTACAACAATAATTACACTACACTTTATTTGGCCCCATGGTCACTTAGACTATTTTGTAACTGTTAAATAAGCCACCATACAGCCCAAGAAAGTGTGTTGAAACTGTGTTATTATCCAGCATGCTTTTATTTTGAAGGTCTAGTCTTTTACACACATATTGCATGAGTGTTGTCGAGCAGGCCTTGTAGGTCATTGATATGAAGTGTTCATAAAAACTTGCCCTGTGCAATACATCTTGCCATCTGTCGAACTCTCTTTGCAACTTATAAAATCGAATCCAGGATACACGCATTTTGTTTTGTTTCTTAACCAAATTCAACAGGATTTTGACACAATGAAAATAATCTAAACCAAACCATCTGAAAATTAGGCCAGAGGAAAACTGACTTTCCATTGTGTCAACATCTTTGGGTCAGAAGGATCTGTAGCAGGTTTTTAGACATTTGCAATTAGCTTTTAACTGCAGGAGTTTGGTAAGTGTGTGTGTGTGGGGGTGGGGGTGCGCACGCACAGGCAATCAGGGACAGATTGCAAGACACGCATCTTGCCGCCCTGATGTGGAGATGAAGATGGGAGGTAGAAGGTTGAGTCTTTTAATATTCCAGAGGCTTCCTGACTGCCTCTCCATGTGTTTGCAAGGGCAGATGTAGCATTCGGGCAAACGCAGGCAATTGCCCGGGGCCCCTTAATTTTGAGCCCCCCCCCAAATGTCTCAAAAAACACATTGATGACATTTTCTCCAATTTCAAGCCACTATTATTGTTTTTGTCTCAATTCGCATGCTTAAAAACATGACACTGCTTGACCTATCATGACCCTTTGGACTGCTCCCCCTCTCTTCTCACGCAATGGACTGGTCCATTGACTTCCTATGTATGTGCAGACCTGAATTAGGAAGACGGTAGCAAAGCAAACCACTGTAAAAAGCATGTGCATGTGCGTGTGTGCATGTGTGTGTGTGTGTGTGTGTGTGTGTGCGTTGGCCTACGTAGCGGGTGCTGGCTTTTGTGGGTGTATGCAAAAGCATGGTAGAAGGGGAGGGGGGAGTGGGCCTTTGCGTCACAGCCAATCACTTGTGCTCTGGTGAAGCAATCATCATCTGTCGGCGCCACGGCAACAACAACATGGCAACAACCACGCCGAGTGTGCTCCTTTTCTCTCCCTGCTTCCTTCCGAGCCTCGTTTGGCCAAATGCGCATTCTTACGGATGCTTGAATGGCGATCTCGGGAGAGGAAAGAGGTTGCGAGCACGCTTTCCCTCCTGTAAGATTTCATTTCTTTTCGTCAGCTTTTTACACCTCCCTTTCGCTCGTGTGTATGCAAATAAGTTCTCCTATGCAAATGAGATGGGTAGCGGCAATGGAGAGGGAGAGGAAGTGCTGGAGGGGAGGAGAGCGAGAGGGAAGGAAAGCAAAGTGTAATGAGGTGAACAGCAGGTGAGAGAGGAAGTGATGTCGGCACTTTGCCTCCTGCCGAGCTTTAATGCAGCCAAGGTATGACCAGTATTGAGCACTCGTGAAAAAAAAAAAATCCAATTAAAAAGATATATTTCAAGCTCTCTCTGGAATACAGTCGGTTTCATTCATTCCATCCCCACAACTGTAATTCAAAATATTTGTCTCTCAAATCACCCTTCTCTATTGAAATAAACAGAAATGCCATTAATCCGTTCCAACATCCCTCAAAGACGACAGCAAAAATGATTACAGTTTGTTTTTAAGGAAGGAAAATATCACACTAACATGCGACATGCTAATATTTTTAAGAAAATACATTTATTTATAAGAAACATTTAACATTTATAAGAAAATAAATACAGCCATGACACCCTTAAACGCGATGCAAAGACTTAAGCAGATTTTGCCATGGTTTTTTTTTTTGTTTGTTTATTTTTTGCTTCAATTCTACGGGAATTGTGCCGCTCCGTTTCATGTGTGACCTATGGCTACCTGGGGGCAGTATAATACAGGCATACTGATGTGTTGTACATGGAGACGCCTCTGCTCCCCAATAAGACACAGTAATACTAGTGGTTCTTCACAGTGGATAAAGAATATATGCCTGTGAGTATTCTACCATTTGTGTTCCAAACACCATTGCTTAAGGATCTGTTAAACTGCAACTGTCGATGCTAGCCATTAGCATCTCAATTAGATATTCCATTATATATCGCCGCTTGAGTGCTATTTGTTTGCTGGCATTTTCAAATCGTTGATTTTCTTTCCTTATTGGCGGGAAGAAACCATTTCCGCCAGCCCATTTTCAACATCACTCACGGAGCAAAAATGGTTACCAGTCCGACGCGCTGACGAACCCTGTTGCTAACGTTATTTTCTGCGGCATTTTCAAGTCCAAAAGAGACGCCTGGATCATATGCCAACCCGATTTGTTGGATGTCCGTGTTGCCCACACAACGCCCGCATTCATATCACAAAGATGCGTCGCCGCTCCCCTCCCTGCCTCCATATGCGCTTGTTTTCTCATCCGTTTCACAGAGAAAGGAGAAACATCTTGGAAGAGAATTTTTCAAGCGGCCTTCTCCACTTCAACCATCTGCCGTCGCAAGGAACCCAAAAAGCATTTTTCTTCTTCTTCCTTTTCGTTCTTTGCGGAGGAGGAGCAACTCTCGACTGTGTGACACATTTTTTTTTTCTCCCCAAGACGTCTGCCCGTGTTTGCGCCCAGCAATTAAAAACCGCTGCCAGTCTTGCCAGTGACGAGCGGCCTTTGTTTGTCGTCGGCACACTAATGAATCCAAACGACGGCGCTTTATTGATGAGAACACATCGGCCTTTCAAACTTGGTGCTGCTGGTTTAGTGCATGGCGGGGCGCCTAAATGGCTGTGCCAAAGGAAGACAGTGGTGTGTTGCCATAGAAACAGGATTGGCATGACACTAATTGGCTGGACAGTGGTTGCTTGCTACCTTCTGGTCTATGGATGGATGAATGGATGGATGGGTGGGTGGATGGATGGATGGATGGATGGATGGCAAAGTCGCTGTTGAGCTTGAACTGTACACAGACCGGGGTTTCCAACAATCGTGTCACAATACTTTATTTGCGGTAGTCATTGATTATGTAATCATCAATACAAACACACTGTAACCTTTGAATTTTTCTTGCATTTTTTTTTTGTTTATGTTTTTGTTGTTTCTATCAAACTAAATATAAAACTAATTGAGAATAACAGCGCCGGAACGTCCGCCTCGCTCAGGAGTCGGCAACCCAAAATGTTGAAAGAGCCATATAGGACAAAAAAAAACCCAAAAAACAAATATGTCTGGAGCCGCAAAAAAATAAAAGCCTTCAATAAAACTTACAATGAAGGAAACATATGCTGTATGTATGTAGGAGGCTGGACTGTCTGCAACATGTATCTATCTCGATTTGAGCTATATTAGCCTACTATCAAAATATTTTTCCATTTTCAAACATTTTTTATAAAGCTCCAGGGAGCCACTAGATGTCGCTTAAAGAGCCGCATGCGGCTCTGGAGCCGCGAGTTGCCGACCCCCGGCCTAGCTTGTTGCTAACCAATACTGCAAAAACACTATAGACAGACGAATGAGGAGCAACTTTGTGGCGCTATTACAGCGCTTTAAGTAACTAATATATTGGGGACAAAAGATGCATCATGACATCCATAACAATACTCGCAGACATATGTTATTTGTCCTCTGCAAAGAGCTTCTACTGTTACGTCAGATTCTGGAGTCATTTCGAGTCCAGTTATCCATTCGTGTCTGCATCAGTGTATTATCCTGCCCCCTGGTGGTCAAGCTAACGTAATAAAGATTTTGACATGGGTCGTTAACGTTATGTGCATCTTCGATGAAAAAAAACGTTACTTAATGTGATTACTATTTTAAATATGTTTATGAAGTAAAATACTATGCAATGCTATAATCAAAAGTATAATTCAATTGTCTACCAAAAAGAAAAAGGAAAAAAAATGACTGAATAAATGTGTTTTTAACTCGTAAGAGAGAACGTTTTTGGGGGGGAGGTCTCATGGCTTTTTGCTTTGTCGCTTGACAGGTGGTCACCGGAGAACATTGGCAGCCTGTGGTTGCCACGGTAACGCTCTGCGAATATGACCCATTTGACGCCATTAATTAACGTTATCCGTTGCTGCCATTGTCGAGTCATCGCAATCTCCGGCGGTCCGAATTGAGCTCGATGTATAGCGGCCCGCCTCAGGTCGCCAGCGCTTTATTTCCTCCATCATCACTCCTTGTCAGCGCGCATTGTTGACGATTCTTTGTCTGCCGTTACGGACGTCGTCGCTGCCGCCGGCGTGTGCAGCATCGCCTACCAAATAAGGACGAGAGTACAGAATACTCTCGGGGTGTGCTGCCGTGTACTTTTCAAGAGGAACTCAAGGCAAACATTTTCTTTGCAATAATCTATTTGATGTGCGCGCACTCGTCTAAACACGGTATTGTGATTAACATTGCGATCGTGCAATCCTTGAATACATGTGTTTAAACACATAAATAGTTCAGTGGACAACCAGGTTGAAAACAGCTCAACAGCGGAATTCAAGCCACAAATTCACTTTTGAAGTTGGCAACTTGGCAAAAGGAGGGCTGTAAAGACCCTCCTCGCTTTATTTAGACGATGTTAGGGTGGTGCCGCATCTAACTTTAGATGCAGTATTATGCACTGCACTTATTGAACTTCATATCGGTAGACTGTTATACAGTACTGATGATTTGTGGATGTTTTTATTGAAATGTTTTTACGACACAAGAAATGCAGATTAAAAAAATATATTTTTTTAATCCTCGTCTATGTGTGCCCTACGATTAGGCGGCAACCAGTTCAGGGTGTACCCCGCCTACTGCCCGAAGACGCCTGGGCAAGGCTCCAGCACATCCGCAACCCTCTTGAGAAAAAGCAGTTTGGATAACGGATGGCTAAACGATAACAACGAATAAAAATGTAACTAAACCAAAGAATTTTTGAAAAAAACTCAAATTCACGAAAACTCACAAACCGACTTACAAACGTACCATAGTTGGGCCGAATATAAGACGGGGTTTTTTGCATTGAAATAAGACTGAAAAAGTGGGGGTCGTCTTGTATCGGGGTCTAGACATGATACCCATTCACAACGCTAGATGGCGCCAGATATCATTGAAGCGAATGCTGAACTTGACTCCCTAGGCCAAAGTGAACCCCTGTCACAAAGAATAAAAATAGCGGTAGCACGAAAAAAAAAATTTAAAAATAGCAGCAGAAATGAGAAACGTGGTGACAATCTGGAGAAAAGTGGGTCAAAGATCAGCCAGGTTAACCGGCAGCTGAGGAGAAGTTATGATGTCATTTAAATTTCAAAAACCGGAAGCCATTCATTTACGAATGTGATTTTAGATTTGAATGAGGCAAAATGACATTAACAATAATAACCCTAACAATAACTTTTTCTCTCAAATATATTGTTATAATCATTGGTTTTCAATGTAACGTAATTATTTTCTGTATAAGAATTAATTTGGTGTTCAAAAAGTCTTTTTCAAACTTGAGTCTTGAAAAAGAGGGGGTCGTCTTATAATCAGGGCCGTCTTATATTCGGGCCAATACGGTAATTAAAACGAACAAAAATAAATCACAAAAACCTCCAAAAGAAAAGAAAAGTTCCCAAACGACTCTAACCCTCATTTAGAGCCATCATGTCTCGCCATCAGCCTACCTCATGACAGCCAAGCGAGCTCGTCCTTGTCCTATGCAACGCCCCCCCCCCCCCCCCCCCCCCCCCCCACACGCAGCAGGATGAAAGCCATGCATTTGCGACATATTCCGGCCCAGCTCCCTGCTCACCGTGCCCTCCCTTTGCCCTCACTTAGTTGCGATATAGCACAACGGGGCATCATTGCCTCTTGCACGCCAGATTTTTTCCAAGTCAGACGTGGCGGGTGGCGAGTGCACGTCCACATGCGCATCAGCAGCCTTGCATGACAGACATATCCTTGATTGTGCCCTCTTGTTCCCCGCAGTGCACCTGCCCACCAACTGCGGCTAATATTCACCGTGATGCCTCCTTTCACTTTCACTCGGGTGCAAACGGTCTTGACGGTGACCTCGTCTTTTCTTTCCCGATGGAGCCTGTTTTTTATTTTATTATTATTTGGGTTTTTTTAAGCTCGCTGATATTCTGTCAGGTGGTTCAAGATTGAAGTGGTCACGGCACACGCGTGCTCACTTGATGCCTTCATTAAGCGCTGCAGCTTTGAGTCAATCATTTCACGGCGGATGTATGCACGGGGGCGCTTCATCTCCAAAATGGGGCCTGATGATGGCTAATTTGGGGTGACGTCCTTCAGCGCTCGCCATTTGTGTACACATTAAGGTAGACGCTCAAGCGGAAGACCTAAAAACACGCAGCGAAAAGGGCATCGTGCTGTTAAAATGTGATCCCTCTTTATTGCATTTTTTTTTGTGTCCTCTACGCTCCTAATTACGTTTTAAATGGCGCGTCAAAGCTACCATGAAAGCTAATTGGATGGCCTTTGTACAATTTACACTTGATTGAGAATAGGGTTGGGCAAGTAGCGATACCAGATATCAGCCTCGGTGTCCAAACCCGAGGCTTATTTTCAGGTATCGAGTACTTGTATAGATTGCCGATATCAGCCACTGATACTTAAGGGGGAAGTCAATTTTAAAAATTTGCTTTCCAATAATATGTTTTATGCGCCCCCCACTAGTCTAAACACGGCATTCTGATGAATATTGTGTTTGTAGAATATGAATCCAGCAGTTTTTAAGCCATCTCAGGGTGCGGCCATTTTGCCTTTTGCTCACTTCTGGAAATGACATCACAGTGCATAAGGGCTCAGCTTGCGAAAGTCTGTGGCGACAGTGGCTCTCCTTACCCACATGGAAGGGCATCACAGTACAGTCAAACCTCAGTTTTCGAACGTCTCGGTTCTCGACCAATTTGGTTTTCAACCAAAAATTTCGATTTTTCAATGCCTCGGATGACGAACAAATTTCGGTTCGCGAACAGACTGAGCGTACTTGAATGCACCATTTGACTCCTCTCGCCTTCCTTACACGAGGAAGTGACGTTTCCTCGGGTAGACGAGGAAGTGACGCTTCCTCGTGTTGCTTTCCATTGTGAGCAGACGTGTTCAGTAAACATTTTTATTTTAAAAAGAGCGTGGTTTCGGTTTTCGAACAATTTCGGTTTTCGAACAGCCTTCTGGAACGGATTATGGACGAAAACTGAGGTTTGACTGTACATACATAAATTCAAAATCTTTGGGTCCTGTGGTGACAGTGGCTCTCCTTACCCACATGGAAGGGCATCTCCGTATCTCAATTGTTCAATTCGTCTTCCGCGTCACTTGAGTGGCGGCGTATCAGAGGCTGGCTCGTCACTCAAATTTTGACTCGCAACATAAACAAAATAATTGCCCAAGCGAGGGCTTGAAAAATTCGGAGGTCTCGCGGCACTGGTGGGTCAAGCTTAAATTGGCCAAGAAGCGCTTCATCTTTATATGTGGGACATCGAGTGGCGTGCGATTGCAGATTGCGGTCCCATCGCACAGCCATACATCATGCTGATGGCGTCGTTTAACAAAAGCGGCTTTGACATTTGGAGTCGGAGCAGCTCGTCGCTTAGCCAACACACGCGCACAAACACACACACACACACACAAAACAGACAGAGGGATGCTTGTGCATGATCATCAGGCTTGGAAAAGGTGGAGGTATAGGAAAATTGAAGTAATTATCATTAGTTCTCCGTGACCAACCATGTGGCGCATGCACACACACACACACACACACACACACACTCACGCACACACACGCAGAGTGTTCTGATGCCCTCTGTCTGATGCGTGGCACAAAATGGCGGCGCCCTCGCAGACGCTGCATCTGTTGCGAGGAAGACGGGAACAAGGCCAGGCAGATGGAGGAAGGCGAGAATGCAAGGACTGCATATTTTTTTTGCGCGCTTACTTGATTGAGCGGTACTCTTGGAGGCGTCAACACATATGCCCCCTTTCAACAACACGGGGGGGCGGCGGCAACAAAAAAAAAAAGGGAGGAAGTTTTTCCCTCCTGCCGGTGGAGAGTGACCTTCCTCTCTCTCTCTCTCTCTCTCTCTCTCTTTCATGCATCTGTCCGTCCCTCATTCGCTCCATCCCTCCCTCCCTCGCCAGCTCACTCATTCCACGCATCCCCGTAGTTTGGCGCTCAGCTGCGTGGCAGGTAATTTGCGCGCTATTGGAGATTAAAGTTTAATTAGTGAGCAAGGAGTCATTTGGGTCTCAGTTGAGTGGAATAAGGCAGTTGTGTGTGTGTGTGTGTGTGTGTGTGTGTGTGTGTGTGTGTGTGTGTGTGTGTGTGTGTGTGTGTGTGTGTGTGTGTGTGTGTGCCTGCGCGTCCCTTCTGTTCGCTCGCTCACCCTAACACATCAAGGCTCATCACGAACAGAGAGAAAGCGGGAGTGGGAGTCGCGGCTCCAATTCCTGCTTTCATCAACAAAGAACAAAGAATGGAGTCCTCCCCTTTTTTCACCTTCATCTCTTCCCTCCTCCTCCTCCTCCTCCTCCTCCTTTCACGCTCTTCCTTTCCTCCTCCTTCCATTGCTGCCCAGCTCTCTTGGCACACTTCCACAACCGGTTTCACACTCGCATGCTCCCTGGCGAGACGTGCACACGTCACCTCCAGCAGCACACCGCGGGACACACAAGCCGGAAAGCAAAAAACTTTGGCTTCCTTTCATCCGCTTGTCACGGGCGATAGATGTGTCAGCGATCACTTTTTCATGCATCGCCATCAATCCTTTTTCTTTCAAGCGCAGCTGCTTTTCAGGCGGCAAAGTGGGGCTTTGCCATACTGTTCGCGAGGCCGTCGCGGCTTCACGCAGTCAGATTCAGTCAAACCTCGGTTTTGGTCCATAATCCGTTCCAGAAGGCTGTTCGAAAACCGAAATTGTTCAAAAACCAAAACCACGCTCTTTTTAAAATAAAAATGTTTACTGAACACGTCTGCTCACAATGGAAAGCAAGACGAGGAAGCATCACTTCCTCGTCTTGCACTTGGTCGTGTAAGGAAGGCGAGAGGAGTCAAATGGTGCATTCAAGTGCGCTCAGTTTGTTCGAGAACAGAAATTTGTTCGTCATCCGAGGCATAAAAAACTCGAAATTTTTGGTCGAAACCGAATTGGTCGAGAACCGAGACGTTCAAAAACTGAGGTTTAAGTGTAATTGAATGCGTGGCAACTGCTTCCGTTTGCTTCTCGTGCACTGGACTAGTCCACCTTTACTACGCATGTTGATCCAAACTAGTCGTCATGGTTGTGATGAATAAACAGCGACAGCTGCAGTCCGTTTTTCTTCAGAAGAAAGCCAAACATGGAAGATATTATTCTGACCGTTAAAAAACATCAAATGACTTAAAGGAACACCAACACTGCAAATACCGTATTGGCTCGAATATGAGACGGTGTTTTTAGCATTGAAATGACTGAAAAAGTGGGGGTCGTCTTATATGCGATGTCTAGACATTATACCCATTCACGACGCTAGATGGCGCCAGATATCATTGAAGCGAATGCTGAACTTGACTCCCCAGGCCAAAGTGAACCCCTGTCACGAAGAATAAAAATAAAAAATAGCGGTAAGAAAGAAAAGAGAAGAAAATAATAGAAGAGATAACAAAAAATGGAGAAACGTAGCGACAATCTGGAGAAAAGTGGGTCAAAGATCGGCTAGGTTAACTGGCAGCTGAAGAAATTATGATGTAAACTTCAAGATGCTTTTTCTCTCAAATATATTGTTATAATCATTTGTTTCAGATGAACTGTAATTATTTTCTGTATGAAAATTAATTTGATGTTCAAAAATACTTTTTTCAAACTTGAGTCTTGAAACAGAGGGGGTCGTCTTATAATCAGGGCCGTCTTATATCCGGGCCAATAAGGTAAAAGATCTGCTTGAACATCAAGTCAGAAAGTGTGTTTGGGTTACATGCCAGACCACCTCTGCAATAAGAGAAATCAGCAAATATAGAAATTATGGCACGTTTTTAAAGAATGCGGGATAAAAGAAACCTACAACTTTCTGTAGGTGCAAAAATCAGGATTGAATAGGATTTGGCATTCAAAACTCTTCACGGACAAAAGAAAACTTTGCTGACTTGTCATACCTCCCGTTTTCATTCTTCCTCTGTGGGCCGTTAGCTAGTGGTTAACAGTGGAACTGCACCCAAAATAAACAGGAAGTAGACTTATTCGTTTGTTCGAAGCATTTTCGTTTTATTTCGTGAACACATTTTTTTTTTCAATTTGCGTCTTTCCATTCGATTTCGCTCCCTGTGAGAACTTTAATCCCCATGAATGGCGGTCATTTCCTTCGATATAGAAAACCGTTTTGTCGGCTCAAACCGTGCTGCTCCAAATTTGGATCTTTTGGCCTTGGCGGAGGTCTGCACTCCACTGAGTGTCATTGTATTTTTTTTTTTTTTTTAATTGCCGCAGGCTCTCAAACCCACAGTGATACACACACACACACACACACACACACACACACACACACACACACACAAGTTTTGAAGCTGACGGAGGGTGTTCTTTCACCGCTCGAGACAACGGCGGCAAATCAATAGTCAGCGCGGCCGGGCGATAACGATCCCCGCATCTCGTCTGCACATGCATCTTGCCGCTGCACTGCTGCAACTCCTTCCTCGCATCTCCCTTGATCTCCATCTATGCCCCCGCTCACGCCCCCTCGCCCCCCCCCCCACACCTCCCCCATCCCTCCTCCTCTCACATCCTCCACGCTTGGAACACCTTCCCCTTCGTAAGCGTCTCCACTTTGCTTGCCTTCAGCACTCCGGCGCTCGACAAGCACCCTTCCCCTTTCATCTCGTCCTCGCCCTTTCCCATATGAGAAACCACTTCCTGTCGTTTCTTTTTCATGGGGCCTCGATAGCACCTCGCATATTTTACCTCTCTCGTCTCTCTGACCCCCTTTTTCCTCGCCTGTGCCGTCGCTCTCTCGCTCACTCTTCCCCAAAGCGTCGGATTCAAAGACTTGTGCCGCCTTGGCTTTGCACATTTCTATCATGTCATCTTTCCGTCACCCTGACTTTTGTGGTTATATGTGTGGGGGAGAACTGAAAAAGTCACCTTTTCGCTATTCTTATGCTCAGGTCCCGTCTAACCGGAAAGTAGTGCTTTGGCGCTATTCCTATGGCATGTTTGTGTTAAGGAACTATGTTGAAATGAGTGGAGAGAGCTGCCTTTTGCCAGGCCAAAGCTCTGTGTAGTATAAAAGTGGTGCTTTGCCACCATCTCGTGGCATCTACAGTGAATCTGCGCGTGGTTTGGCATTGGCAAATTTGCACACAGATTTTTGAGGCGAGCCTAGCATCCATTATTTGCTGAATGACTTGGAAGTAGCCATCTAATGGCATGTTGATGCCACAGAACTATGTTGAAGTCTCGGGAGGAGCTTCGATGAGACAGGCCAAATTGCTGTCCCATAGAAAAGCGGTGCTTTGCCGCCATTTTCCGGCAGCTTATCCGAACGTCCGTATATTCAACAACTGCAATCAGAGTATTTGCAAAGATGTCCATTTTTGAATTTTGGAGGGGAACCTGTCTTCTATTTGCTGACTAACTTGCCTAGTCACCATCATGTGGTATCTTGGTGACGAGGAACTATGTTGAAGTCTCGGGAGGAGCTTCGATGAGACAGGCCAAAATTGCTTTCTCATAGAAAAGCGGTGCCGAACGTCCGTATATTCAACAGCCGCAATCAGAGTACAGTCAACCTCGGTTTTCGAACGTTTCGGTTCTTGCCAAATTCGTTTTTTTTACCAAAATTTTGAGTTTTTTATGCCTCGGATGACGAACAAATTTCGGTTCTCGAACAAACTAAGCGCACTTGAATGCACCGTTTGACTCCTCTCGTCTTCCTTACACGAGGAAGTGACGCTTCCTCGTGTTGCTTTCCATTGTGAGCAGACGTGTGCAGTAAATATTTTTATTTTAAAAAGAGCGTGGTTTCG